>CM021106.1:160247219-160270634 GCA_007115665.2 Sequoiadendron giganteum | reverse complement strand
AAAGAGTTTCATTGCTTGCTGATTTCTTCTTTGTTATGAATAGCTAGCAAGGCCATTTCGTCTTTCCAATTCAAGGTAGATAGAGTAAAGTAGATTTCTATTTCATGCAAGTAGTCGTTAATTGTGGAGTGTGGCGTTGTGATTTGAGCATATCTTCTTTCATCCATACCACTAGCGGGCTTACTGATGGTAAGTTCGCCTTGCGTGGTCAACTGGAGTATCAGCACTTAACTTCGATTATGGTTCATATGTTTGTATGCGTCGTATTGACGGTATGAACATGTTGCGTCATAGTTTGAACACCTTTCTCATCCTTTGAAGATTGCACCAACTTTGTCGGAGTTGTTCGAAAGGAGACAAATCAAAGTTTGGTTTGAAGATTGTTTAAGTCGATCCTCGTCCTCCACCCTTTAGAAGTAGATTTGTAGAATCCCTATCCCTATCCCCTTTAAATTCTGCATTTTCCGAGTCAGTCTAGATACCAGAACAATATTGCCAAATCATTCATGTCCTAATTGCTTCACAGAGTCGAACAACTACGTAAGTCCCCTTGAAATAACCAGCAAAACACATCAACCAACTGAGTCTATTCGCGATAAAAGGAACCTTGGAGTCGAACACATGAACTTTCAAGCAATCTTAGCATGTGGGACACTTTGATCAAGAGAGAATAGAGTGACCGTTGGACAACTTTATTCTGTGCTGGCGCTGTCATAAAAAGCACGTCAACAGGTTCCAAAAGGAAATGGAATGCAACATGACACTATGTGTCAGAACACTTGAAGTTACAAGGAAAGTAACGCTTTGAGTTGAATTAAGATATCAACAAAAGAAATTTGTGAGGATGGATATTTCTTCACCAGAAAGGATATTGGAAAGAAATGGAGAATATTAGTGTGTTTATTAAAAACTCCTAAAGTTGCTGATTATTCATTAGATCTCCTACTGGATGATTCACTATGCTGAATCTGTGAAATAAAAAGCAATGAAAAAGTCAAACAACTAAGAATGATAAACCCTTTCCAAAGAAGCAAGTAATTGCTAAGAGTTTAACGCAAGTAGAATGAAAGTTGTGAAAACACTAAGGGGGGGAGGAAGAGAGTGGATTGACTCAAGTTAAGTACCCCACCCAGCAAAAACTTGGTTATGTTCTCAATATAGAAGAACTAATGGCTTCTTTGCAAGTCATGAGGATAATTAAGTCATATATTGTATGACCACAAGGGAAGAAGATAAATGAAAATTATCTCTGCAAAAACTTAGCCTTTACATGGGAAATAAAGGAAGTGTGAGATCACAATAGGTTACCACTTAGTCAAAGGATAGACTATTGTTGGATATAAAAGAACCTATGTGTCCAAAAATTTGGAAAATTTGAGAATGGAACGAGGAAAATAATGTCAGAGTTAGGACATCGGAACGACAAAGGGAATTGTTGGATGAGAAACCACTATAACCTAGAAAAAGATAGAGTAAGAGGTTGCACGGAATGTTGCAAGATAATGTCTAGTATACCAAGAAATGAAGACCGGATGTCATCATAGGTAGGACATGTAAACTCTCTTATTCTAGAAGGAAAATAGTAGAACATGAGACAAATTAATATGTCTATGTTAGGAGAACTAACACAATGATCCAGTTGACAAACTCATCAATGAAATCAATGTTTTTGGAAAAACTTGACTTATAGGATTTTGGTCTTAAATAATATATTTTGGATAAGTAGTTGCTTAGTAAACCTGAAGGGTTATTTCAGTTTTAGCAAAAAAATGATAGGGTTGTGTAAATCATAATCATACCATGAGACATTTGTTTGAATAAATGTGCAATATATTATTATAGTCAAAAAGGTAAAATGGTAGACTAAATCTTAAATGATTTGTAAACTTATAAAATTGAAGTTTAGACCATTATATGGAAAGAAAGGAAACTCTGTTAAAGCTGAAAAAGGCTTGGGTATAACCATAGACTTGATAGAATGTCAAAAAAGAGTAATGGATCGAAGTGATCAGTGAAAACCTTATTGATAACAAAGCTTAAGAAGAGCAGTATCAAAATTGACATGTGTCTAGGAGCAAGGTTATGCTCGAGGTGGACAAGTAATCAAGGGAAAGTACTTTATGGTAAGGATAATGAATGTGTGAGTGCCGGATGGACTCGGTTTATGAGTTGTCTAAAAGTATAAATACAAAGGAAAAGGATTAGACCCACGATGTAGTGTACAATACATCGACATTCCTCTTCCATTTGGATTATACTAAAGATAAATTCATGAGCCAATGAATTCTGATCACTAAGTATAGTTATTATTATATATTGGATGTATTTATGAAATAAAGCTCTTTGGGAGAGTAAGTATGTGTGAAGCATACAAAATTTCCCTATGCGATAGTAAGGACACTTGAAGCAAAGTCTAGGAAGGGTAAGATTACTACATAGGTTGAATGTTTTGTAAATCTTGCATATTTTTGGAATTGTAAGTAAAACTTTATTTGACTTTAACTGTATGTTAAAAGGCTATAAGATCATCGGGGACGATGATTCACAAGGGGGGAAGTATGTTACATCACGAATTATGAGGTTACTATTTTCTAGTGATATAAAAGATAGAAATGAATGTAACGTGAAATCTGGAGATGCTTGCACCTTGTTATCAATATGTATGTTAGCTCATTTGACGTTGTTTCATTTGATGTTATTTCAATTGATGTAATTCATGATAAAATACTACATATATGTGAATATCAGGATAATGAATCTTGCTTTAAACTTGATATGTTTGTATAAGTATTGCAAATGTTATGAACAAGTAACTGTCGTGGTTTTGTGGCAATGGATGCAGGATCAGGAACCATTCCTCCAAGCGGAGGGGAGACATCACTCGGGAGAGGGGCTTGGTCGAGTAACCGGTAAAGTTGATCAAGTTGAGCATACACACACTTCACTAAGGGTTTTGGGAACTAAGTCAGATTGAGTTGTCTTAATAAGTCATCCTTAGGCTTAGGAGTTTTGGATTACTTCTTTATGCTTTATGAGTGGTGTTACTTGTTGACTGACTTACTGTTCTGTGAGCCTTGAATGTGAAATATGAATTGATAAGTGTGGTATAGACAGGATGTATATGCGTATACATGTACCACTCATATGTACGTAACAACACGCATGACATATCGATACATGTGTATGATGGGCAATTATTATGCCATACACGTGTCGACATGGCATACATATGGATACGTATACATGGTTGGCACACCTATAAACATATGCACACTAGCTATAATGTTGTCATAACGTTATATTGATGCCTGGAAGTTACAGTTAAACGTATATATACATATTTGTACAAATATGTGTATTAAGGGTATGCCGACTGGCCTGTAATACACGTAATTGGTTAATTAAATACAAATATGTATAGATATATTTAAGTGTAAATATTGAATGTGATTATAAATATATTTAATATAAACGTTATTATAGTTTTACCTATAATAAAATATATAGATATATCTATAGTAATATTTAAATATTATATAGATGTATACATATATTTAAATAAGGTAAAATAAAACTATAATAGGTTATATTTAATATAATGCAAAATATATTTATAACATTTTAAATTCATATTTTAAATTAACATTGCCTTGGAAATAATTAAAATTGACTTGTATAGTCATTTGGCAATAAAATGCATTTACCATAAGTAAAGAGGTATTTTTCGATTTCCATAGTCTATTAGAAAAATACGTTGGAAGTGCCATGAGAATTTAAATGGTAAATTTTATTAGTCTTTTGAAGGGTTTAAGCAAATAGATTTTAAAACCTTGGCTAAAGTTAAAAATCGCGATTTCCTTCATACTGGAAAAAAACGCGAATGAAGAAATTGCCGAAATGGTGAAGAGGATGAACCACGCGCAACCCATAGACCAGGTCGCGATTTGCTAAAATGCCGCCATAAGACCAAGGCGCGACCTGCATTGTCTCCAACTGGAAACGCGAATGGAAGGGGCGGAATAAGAGCCAAATGTCTGCATCTCTCCATTGATGTTTCTGCATTGAACAATTAATCAGCCATTTTTTGGGCGTTTTCGGTGAATACGCCTGTAGGTGGCTATCTCTTGAATTTCACCATGTGTAAGTGGAAACATTCTTCAAGAATGAGGTCAAATCATCTCTTATTTTGCTGAGTGTCTTGCTAAATAATTGCCACTGCATATTTTGACATTGTCAATGAGAAAGTTGTCGAATTCTCATGCCTACAATATAGTAAGCATGAGAATTCGAAACCTATATAAGAGGTTGCTCTCATTGTCATTTACACGAATTGCTATCTACACTTGCAAATTACGAATTTCTTTTTAGAGAGCTGCAATCTATCATTGCTGTTGTTGAGAGTCATATTCCATCATTGCTGTTTTGCATTTGCTGAGAGCCATATTCTATCTTTGCTGTGTTGCATTGTTGAGAGCCATATTCTATCCTTGTTGTATTGCATTTACCTGAGAGTCATACTCTACTCATGCTGTGAAAAGTATCTGGAAAAGACTGAGAAGGACTGTGAAGGAAGAGCAGAAGCTACTAACTGAGTTCATTCGCAGCAAGGGAAACAGGCATGGGAATTTCTTATTGTTTTTCTTTCTCTTAATACTTGTGCTGAATCCAAGAATTAATCTAGATAAAGGATTGTTTGGCTTTTATTTGAAATTGAATGGCAAGAGGCAAGTGCTTGAATAGAATCATGTAGATGATATGTTAATGAACGCATTTACTTCTAAAGAAAGAGTAAAAGGGCATATTTTCGTAAACCACATTGTAAATGTGTTAATGATTGCATTGACTTCTAGTGAAAGAATAAAAGGACATATTTATGTATCAACATGGTGTGTATTATCTCCATATGTGGAGAATATGTAGAAGTAAATACTAGATACTATGATTGAAATGAAGGGGGTGGTCTAGAAAGGTCTTTTTCAGCTTAAGTTATAGGGGTAACTGAGATAAGCTAAAAGTACTCTTAGGATAACGATTTCCTGATTAGGAGGAATAGTATAAAGACCTTGTTGACTGCATTACATTTCCTGATTAAGTAGATTGTTTGAAGGTAGGTTGTCTGAAATAGGATGTACCTCCTTTATGAAGCTATTGAAGAAGAACGTCTAAAGGTAGGTAATCTGAAACAGGATATACCTATCTTGTGTAAATCTCTTAGAAAAATGTTGTAGGTTAGTCTGGGATAAAAGATTATCCAAAAGTAAAGGACGATACCTATGCGTAGTGTAAGATAGCCTTAAGTCAAATCGGCCCTGAGTAGTGTATATGATAGATGACCTTCATTCGAAATACTGAATGAGAATACTTTGGCCAAAGTAGTGGAAGGTACGACATCCACTTAGATGTGAGATAGTTGAGACTACACTGTCAGTTCATTGTGATTCATCATGCTAGTTCGGGATTGTGAAATAGCAAGTTCTAGATGTATAGGACACAACACTATGCTTAGTTGGGTTGTCGCAGCCGGTTACTTTACCAATCTCTTCGTTCGAATGGAGGGCCATCTATTGAATGATAGATGTGCGGGGGACCGCATTAACAGTCCATGGTTGGCAGAAAAGCGCCTGAGTGATGTTTCTCCTCCACAGCAGGCGACAGATACACCAAGATTTATAAGGAAGGGAACCCGGACTATCTTACTACTATTTGTGCAAAAGCTTATGAGCTATGTATGTAATTGTTTTACTTTTGTACTCTGAATTATATTTGCAATGGAAATGGAATCCATGTGGAAAGATATATTGTAACTGGCATGTAATTATCAATAAAGAAAGGAAGAATTTTATTGTAATGTCTTTGTTACTTGTTACATTTATATGTTTGAAGTGAAATGTGGAAATTTTTTAATTAACCAAGGATGGGGTCGTTACATCTTAGAGAACCAATTAGCCTTTGTCCTAGGAAGGTAGATTATTGACAATGTTATAGCAGTACAAGAACTAATATAATCACCCAAAATCATAATTGGTGGAGAGTCTTCAAAAAATTGGACATGTCTAAAGCCTTCAAAAGATGTAGTTGACTCTTATTCTCAAAACTATGAAAGCCTTTAGGTTCAGCACCAAAGTCTTGGCCTAGGCAAGGTGTCACGTCACTATTTCCTTGTTTCAAGTTACCATGAATGGCTATTCTGGACATTGGTCTTTCACCTCTTGTGGATTGGGATAAAGAGAACTTCTAATCCATTATAACTTCATCATCGAGAATGAAACTCTGAGCTATAGCTATTGTGTAGTTCCAAAAGAGAAGGGAAAATATAGTCACATACTACTTGCACTTGAAGGTGGACAGAGATACACATAATTCCAATTTGTGGATGATACTATCCTATGCTCAACAATCATGTTAAGAAAGATAAAAAATCTCAAGCTCGTATTAACACAATATTAGACAACTTCAAGGCTGCAAATAAATAAGGGAAAATCCACTCTCATATTTTTTAATATGACATATCCCTTTCTAGAAAAGAGTGGAATTAGTGACTTCTTGGTTACAAAGAAGAAAAAATACTTCACTTACATGGGTTTTCGTATTCACTCCAAATAAGCTTGTTAACAATGGACATTAATTCTTAGTCTAAGATAGCACACATTAATAAAATTAATTAGCAAGAAATGAGCATGGAAATAGGAAAAAGACAAAGAATCAACACCATAAGAAGACACATTTACCCAAGAGAAACCCTTGTAGGTAAAAACTGCAGCAAATGTGAGTATATACTTGCTCACTGCTTCCAAATGTATTACAATATAAGCACATCCCTTAGGTTTAAATTAAAGAGCCTCTAAACAATAGAGATGACTCCAAGTGACCTCCTCAAGTTCTCCAAACCACTTTCTCTACTGCTGCTAATCCAACAGTAATAGAGAATTCACTAGAACTCACCTCAAAACTCTCCAAGATGATAAAACAATACTGCGAACTGCACAAAAACATCCCACATCCCAAAGAGACTAAATAGTTTTCCAACACATTTGGAAGTTGAAAAGTCTTGAAAGTCACACAAAGAAGAGGAACTATTGAGAATTGGATTGACATCGGATGCACACAACATGTTGTGACGAATTCACCACTTCTTCTAGAAAGGCATTTGTTCATTTCCCACAGCAGTTACATATTTGCTGCTTGGTGAACTGGCAATTGAGCCAAAAAATTGGAAAAATACTCATTTTTTAAGATCTTCTCACACACCAAAGTTTGCACATGGATGTTGTGTTCCACCCTAAACATTCTCTAGCATTAAATATATCCTAGTTCCAAAAATGTCACATGAAGTACAAAAACTAGTTCCTTTTTAGATCATACCTCCCCAATAATGGAGCTTTTGTTCTCCATAAAAATAGAGACTTAGCAGATAAGGGAATAAGAACCCCTCAAATAAGGACACATTTGTCATCTTATTTTGCACCATAATACAAAATAAGCCACATATTGGTACACCTCTCTCTCCAATTAGCCATGTGATGAGAAATTAATTGCATTGCTTGAACATGGAGAAACTTGCTTGACATTGGTTCTCTTAAAATGAAGCATTTTTGTGCTGCGACTCACCTTCCAATGAAAATTTAGGACTTTCTCAGGCTGCTCTTTGCCCATGTTAAGCATACAACATAAACTATTTTCCATTCCCGATGTCCTAGTATTTGTTAACCCTCCTATAGAATATTGTTTTCCTGTCATACAAGTATAAACTACTCAAGATCACACAACACTCATCTAGAAACATCAAATGTTGCTTCATCAACAAAGTTAGTCCAATGGAAAATATTAATTTGCATTGCTTACTAACTAGCATACCAACACTTTCTTTGACCCAACCTGATTGGGATGTTGAAAAAATTTAATGTTTAATTTATCCACCAAATCTTGTGAAACCAAGTTAACTCGAGAACATGAATCAAACAAATCATCAATATTAACACCATTAACATTTATCTTAATGTTGAACAATGCTTCTTTTTCCAACATACCAAGTTTTCTAGTGCAAGAAAATTTAGAATCCTCCTTAGAATCACCGTCAATTTCTTTACCATTTTTATTTTTTAATGACTACATTATCTTTATTCATGGAACATAGAGAGTTTTTCTTACCCTCTTACCTTGCTTGTGAGGGTTCTTTTTAGGGTGAAATTTCCAACACAAGGACTCTACAGGACCATCCTTACCACAATGGTCATAATGAAGTATAGATTTTTCATTGGTTCTTGTGAAATTTAACTTCTTGTACTTTTTATTTTCCTTAACTTCATTAGACTTGGAAAATGAGGAACAACCATCTATCTCAAGATAGTGAGCATGTGAGTATGCTTCATCTATGTCAACCAATTTTGAAAGAAATGTTGACGTACAAAGATTATTATGACCATGTAATTCATTAGTGTTCCTTCTTGCAACACCTTTTTACCCATTTGTATAGCTCTTCTATGTAATTCACTAGTGTATTCTTGTATGCTTTGGCCTTCCTTTGGCTTAATAAATTGCCATTCCATACTCTTTTCTTCATTATGACATATTAGATTACTTGTTTAAAATGCTCCCAAGAACTTATAGAATTATTTTTGATAGCCATGAAATAAAATAGAATTTCAAACCAAGACAAAACATGTATTTCCAACCTTGTTCTAACAAATGAGATCTTTTGATCTAAAGTAAGATGTCATGTCCCCGAAATAGCAATACCATAAAGACCAAGTATTAAAATACAAATAAATTAATAAATAAAATAAATAGCAATATTAATGTTAAATATAAAATAAATGTGTACCGTATCAATATAAAAATATAAAAATATGAAATAACAAATATAGTAATAATATATAGGCAAATTATTGTTATTACATTCTAGTATTAAATAACTTAATATCAAAAATAATAATAATCAATAAATATTATAATCATTACACATCAAAGATTGTAATACATTAGAATAAAATAATAATAAGATATTGGTTTTATTATTATATTTTAATGTTAAAATATATTCAATAAAACATCAAAATAAAATAATAAAATAAGTATAATCTGAAATATCATAATTATTAGTAATAATATATTATTTTCAAAAATAGATTTTATTGTGATAATAAGCCTTTAAAGGCAGCAATTAAATCTAACAAAGGGATATATTTTATGAAAAGTCACCTCTTTCACCAAACAATACATTCTCCCCATGAGTCACCTACCTTGAATGGTATAAATAGAAGGAAGGAAAATAAGGAAGAGGGAAAAACATGGAGAAACAGAACAGCAACAACAATGATTGTTATGCATTGGAATATAGAGCCATTTAATATATATATATATATAATTTAATAGGCATACAAGTATATATGCATAGATATAGATAAATTTTATAATGAATAATATGCAAGAATAAAGAATATATATGAATACTAATGGACATAAGTAAAAGAATAATTATATATATATGAAGTATATATATTCACGATTATGCAATAAGGGTGCTTGCAACAATTATTGAGCCTTATAAATAATTACGATCTTAATATAATAGTGAATAGATTAATATTTATTTATATGATCAATCAAATGTACGATTGAAGGAAGGCGATTAAGGAATAAAGAGTCACGGGAAGACACAGTCGATCAGATTTCAAACCAAGATTACTTCATTAAAAAGAACAATCATTTGGAAAGAAGAAACCTTAAACCTAATCAACAAGTGAATTCTAGGGCAAACCGGGTAAGGGACATTACATAAGAGTATGCATACCAAAATATACCTCAAATTGTGTGATCCAATTGTCAAGCTTCTCTTCATCGACTTCACCTTCAAATGGTGGTATCTCAATCTTAGCCTCTAGTTTGAATAGAGTGTTGCTTGGAAGACTCTTCTCACCTTTTGAAGACTCTACTTCTTCATTGGCCTTGGGCTAGCTTTGAAGATTTCTTTATGAATATTTATACTTTAGTAAGCACTTCTAATATCTCTTTCATGCATTTTTATCATGAAGACAACAAGGCAACTAATGCCCTAGCTAATGTGGGGATTCTCCAAGACCCTTTCTCTGCTCTCTTCAATGATGATGTGGAATCATGGACTTTGTTAGAAAAAATTCTACTAGATGATAAGCCACCTTGATTAGTTCGATGAAGTATTGGCTTGTCATTCCCAATGGTAGTGGTCTCTTTGTCATTGGTTTGTTAGATTTTGATGTGACCCTTTGTTGTCTCCTTGGTGTATGCTAGTGCTAAAGGAATTTGTATTATTGAGAACTATTTATTTCAGTCCCTGCCACATGTATTAAAGTATTAATTGTAATATTAATGGTCATCTTAACTTTTGTTAGTCGTTAGTTTACTTTTAGTTAACTTAGCTTTTAGTAACTTTTGTTTATGCTTCAGTTTGTTTTAGCATCTTTTAGTTATTAGTTTTAGTTTGCTTCAATTAATGATGGTTTCTTTTTAGAAACATCGTCTTGTAATTTTCTTTATAAGGAGTATTCCTCTCCTTTTGTAAACACAGAATAACAAATAATGAATATCAATCATCATTTCATGGTATTAGAGCTTAGGCTTGGTCTTTTTTGGCGAATTTTTTAGAAATAAAACTTCGTTGTTTCCCTAAGGAATTTTTTAGAAATTTCTTAGATGTTTTCTAGGCCGATTTTTTTTTTTTTAAATATCGAAGAAATTTTTGAGATCTAATTTTTTGAAAAATTGAAGGGTTTTTTCATTTGGAAAAATCGTGGTTTTTCTACAAAGAATTTTCGAGGGTTTCTAAAGCATATTTTTGAAGAAAATATGTGGGATTAAAAATTGAGGGTTCCAAAATCTGCAAATTGTGACGTTCTTTTCAAGAAAACGCAGTTTTTTTAAGGCAAAATCCCATGAAGGTTTTTGGTGAAAATCACGTGGTCCTAGAGGTATTCTGCATGTGATTCTTTCTATTTCGAATGGCTTTGCAGGTCCTTGGAAGAAGAAATCACGTTTGTTTCTTTTTCCACGACCGTTTGCATTTTTTGGGCATCGTCTTTGGTAATCACACGGGATTGTGGGTTCTTTTTCTGCTCTTTCGTGACAGGTTTTGCTGCCCCTCTGAGTTGGGATTGTTGGTGACGGGTTTTAGAAAAATTTGGGCGAATTTTTGCAGGCTGGGTTTCAAAAATTGATGGTTTCCTACAGTTGTTTTTTTGGTTTTTTCCAGTTCGTGGGTTCTTCTACCCATGACTTTCCAGTTTTTTGAGCATTTTTTCGTGGTTTCTTTTGAAGATTCAAAACTGCACGACTTGTGGGTTTATTCTTTCTATTGGAGATTCCTGAGCCCGTGGTTCTATACATTGTGCCAAATTTTCTACAAATTCATGAAGGTTTATGAAGGGTTTCGTGCCTGTTCTTGCCAGGGCTTTTCTGCTACAACTAGGGTTTCAACAAAGTTTTGAGATAATTTTTTATCTCTGAAAAAAAATTGTGCCCTGATGTTTTTGACATTCTTTTCTGAAAAATTGAGCTAGTTTTTTGACAGAATTTTTCTAAGAAAAATAAAAATTCTTGCAAAGAGTTTAAATCGAATTTTGTTTTTGAAATTTTTTTTACAAGAAGAGCTTTTGAAAAAAATTCTATAAAATTTTTGTAGGTTTTGTGGATTTTTTCTTTAAAAAATCTTTCTTTTTTAGAGTTTTTGAAGGTTTTCCTGAAAAATCTTACAGTTTCTGAGCCTCTTTTTTAGACTAGTTTTGGAAAATCGTAAGTTGTGCCAACTGATTGTCCAGAGTTTGTGCCAGCTAATTATAGAATTACCTCATTTTTCATGCTTTGGAAAATGGGAGGGATGTTGTCTTTGTCCAATGTTATGTTGGAAAATATGTAGAGGTTCAATGGAAAGAATTACAACACGTGGAAACAAAGGATGCTTACCATCTTTGAATATCGGTGTTTGGATGTGCTTGTTCTAGGTACAAAAGTTCGTCCCACAACTGCGGGGAAGGATCGGGACAAGTATGATGGATATAATAGGGAGGTAGTTATGCTTCTAAAATTATCTGTCACCGATGAGATGTTACCAGAAATACCATCTAATAAGTTTGTTGCGGAGATCTGGAAGCATTTGAAAGATCTCCATGAGACCTCTGACAAGGGTAGGGCTTTCTTCCTGAAGAATATGCTATTTTCCATTATGATGGATGACCAATGTCTTTGCAGAAGCACTTGATGAAAATCAAAGATATTCCCGATCAATTGGAGGCCACTGGTTGTAAGATGGAAGAGGAAGATATGGTGGTGATCACTTTGAAAAGTTTGCCACATTCCTATGAGCACTTCATCGAAATGCTCAACATTACATCCACCAATGTTGACTTGAAGTTTGATGAGTTGTGCAACAAGCTTTTGTAGTAGCATAGGTGGAGGAAGTAGTAGTGAGTCTCCTAGTGTTGAACAAGCATTTATTGCCAAGGACATTAGCAAAGGCAAGTCCACTCCACGGAAAGGACGAGGCAATTCGGAGGAGGGCTCTAAGAAGTCTATTACTTGCCATTACTATGGGAAAATTGGTCATATATAGAAGTATTGCAGAAAGCAATTGGTTGATGAGAAGTCCAACTAGGAAGAGTCTCAGCAAAGTGCTCAAGTGGTGAAGTATATTGAGTAGGAGGAGTCTGCATATTATGCATTTTGATGACCAACGCATCATCAAAATATGGGTAGACTTAGTTTATGTTTGGAGGATGACCATTAAGGGAGGGTATTAAAGTATTAATTGTAATATTAATGGTCATTTTAGCTTTTGTTAGTCGTTAGTTTACTTTTAGTTAACTTAGTTTTTAGTAACTTATGTTTATGCTTCAGTTTGTTTTAGCATCTTTCAGTTATTAGCTTTAGTTTGCTTCAGTTAACGATGGTTTCTTTTTAGAAACATCATCTTGTAATTTTCTTTATAAGGAGTATTCCTCTCCTTTTGTAAACACAAAATAACCAATAATGAATATCAATTATCATTTCAACATGTGCTCACACATTTCATTCTTCTATTTGTCATGGCATGCTAGGGTTTCAAGGTATCTTGCTTAATTGATGCATTGGTATGTTTCCTAGTGTTTGCATTTTGGTCATGTTTAGGTGGCATATATTTATTCTCAATTGCTCTATTTATGGCTCCTAAGTGCTTCTCTTTGGTGGAAAGAGACTCATTTATGTCTTCAAAGGAAAATTTCATATCACAGGATCCACTCTATTTTTTGGCCCTCTTCCCATTCTTTGCTTAATATGGTGAAAATTTTCTTGAGTCCAAATGGCATTGAAGATAACGAAAGGCTCGGCTTGAGGGATTCTATCCTAGCTGACTTTAAGGAAAAGCTTCATTTTATCTATAGGATTAGATAGTTGGGAACTTGGGATAGTTCTTTTAGCCAATGATATGGGTTTCTCCATAGATTCCCGACTCAACGAGTACTCGCTGAGCTGTCGAGTACTCGCCAATTTCAGACCTGCACGAGTAACTCGCAAGTTTACTCACGGATTTTGGATGCCTAAGAACTCGCCTATAACTTGTCGTTAACTTGCTTGAAACTCGCATGGAACTTGTGGAAACTCGCCAATAGGGAAAATGCATCCAAAAAATTGGGGAAAACTCGCCTAGAAAAAGAGCAGTCAAATAAATTTGATTTTCACACAATTTTAATGCAGTTTTAGGGCATTTTAAACCCTCATAGCATCCCTTTGTAGACATACAAATACTATGACACATTTTTGGCACAATTTGGGCCTATAAAAACCCTGCAATCGACCTTAAAATGGTGTACAGGATAATGTTTTGTGTGGTTTCAAAGGCCTTAATTCGGGCTTGGTGGTGGGGGCATTGCCCCTCGACCCCGCCCTATATTGCAATAGGGATTGCATTGGGGATGCTTCCCTTAGACCCCGCGAGGGGTGCTACCCCTCAACCCCGCTAGGGGTGTTGCCTCTAGACCTCCACGAGGGGCGTTGCCCCCAAACCCCGCTAGGGGTGTTGCCCCTCAACTCCACCATGGGCATTACCCCCAAACCACCACGAGGGGCACTACCCCTTGACTCCATTGGGGGCGTTGGCCCCAGACCCCCACCAAATTCATTTGATTCATTTTGTAGTTATATTTTGCATAAATTTTATATTTTTTCAAAAATTTAAGTGTTTTTTAAGGTGCCGTCAAATTATTTTTGGCTTGCCAAGTACTCTCGGAGTTCGAGTTTGCAAACTATGGGTTTCCCAATAGCAGCCAATTTTGCTTTTCTCGAGGCCAAACCTACTTGTTGTGACATTTTTCACACATCACCCCATCAAGATGGGGACCCCCTAAATTTTGCTCCATTCTGGTCTTTTGGCTTTGGTTCGCTCTCTCTCTGGTCTCTGGTCCTTCCGGGGATGTCCTGTCGTTTGACCCAGGTTAAAATTTTGGTTAAGTCTGTGTAATTAGGGTTTTCATCCTTCCGGCTTATTTAAGGTCAAACCGAGTCATAAAATTGAAATCTAAGCTTAGTGCAGCAGTCAGAAGACTTCCAGCAGAGTCCCCCTAAATTTTCACTGTATTCCGACAACTTACTATTTTTAGTAAGTATTCAATTTGGGACTATTTTATTGAGATTTTGGAATTCTGTCAGTTCCACTGCATCCGGGTAACATCAAGCTGCCTACACGTAAATTTTGAGCCAGATCGACGACTTGCTATTTTTGGCAGTTCAGGCTTCAAGAGCCATTTTCAGGGTTTCACATGAGCTTTTCAGATGCATGTCCGGAGAATCCTTCTGGGTTTTCCAAAACCTTCGCAATGATGTAACATGCAAACCGAGACGACCACTTTCAGAAGTCAGCCTTCGGAGGCTATTTTTAGGGTTCGCATGCAGTGTTTTTCAACGCATGTCGGGTTTTTCTTTATGGGTTTTTCGAGAGCTTCACAACGGTGTGACTTGCAGGCGGAGAAGATCAAAGTTTAAGGACTTACTATTTTTAGCCAGTGCATGCATGCAGACCAGTTTTCTGGGTTTTTCTGGGTTTTTTGAGATTCCACGGGCAATATGACATGCAAAACCATCCGGCAGTGGATGAGTCACTTTTCAGACAGTTTCTATTTTTAGCAGGTACACTCCGGCAGCCGCCCAACACTCCAGTCCAGCAAGCAGAACGACATGCAGAAGGAACGAAGTCAAACGGAGACCGTTCGGGATACATGCAAGTCAAATTAGGGTTTCCACTTTTATAGGGGGTAAAATCCAAAAATAGCCGAAACAAAGTACCCCACCCATGTCAGCACACTTCAAGGTACCTGCTGGCAAAATTTGAGCAAAATCGGAGAACTTACTATTTTTATTAAGTCAGGGCACGGCTATAAATAGCAGGTCTGCACCCGAGGTTGGCATCAGAGTAACACTCAAGCTATCAAGATCAAGCGTTGCAACTTTCAGGCAAAACGGAGCTACTGAAGGCAGAAAGTCAGAACTTACTATAAATAGCAGGTGGCTATAAATAATGAGTCCGAGCGGAAGGAAGCTGGCAAAGGCGGGAGTTCTACAAGGTGAAGAAGATCATCTGATGAAATTTTCAGGCAAAACGGAGCTACTGAAGTCAGAAAGTAGGAACTTACTATAAATAGCAGGTGGCTATAAATAGCATGTCAGGGCAGAGGACTGGCAGAACAGGTTCACCAGGCAGAGAATATCATCTGATGAAATTTTCAGGCAAAACGGAGCCTTAGAGGTTGAAAATCAAGGGATTTGCTAAAAATAGCACAACTTGCTAAAAATAGAATGCGTAAACAAAGGCAGGCAGAGGCATGAAAAGTTTCTAAGTCATAAAACGAAAGCACACCCATGAAAATGCGCCCACCTTGATGGAAGCCTTGAAAATTTTCTAAGGCAAAAACAAAAGCACACCCATGAGAATGCGCCCTCACCTTGGAGAAAATGATGCTTGGTAAAAACGCCTAAGGCATCAAAATTAAAAGCTCACCTAGTGATTTGCGCCCTCACCTCAAGGATTGAAGACTAAAAAGTTTCTAAGTCATAAAATCAAAGTAGCCCTTCCAAATGCGCCCATGGTGAAAATGAAAGCTCACATGTTGAAATGCGCCCACCTAGCAAAACAGAAGCATGGCCTAGCATTTGCGCCCAAGGAGAGGTGAGGGAGTTTGAAAAAAAAAAACGCCTAAGGCATTGGAAATCAAAGCATGGCACTTGAAATGCGCCCATGGCAAAAACAAAAGCTCATACCTCAAAATGCGCCCAAAGAGGAAGGAGAGAGGTCAAAATTTTCTAAGGCAAAAAAAAAATGAAAGTAGACCCATGTAAATGCGCCCTCCTTGATGACTCTCTCAAAACGCCTAAGGTAAAAATGGAAGCTTGGCCTAGCATTTGCGCCCATGATGAAGAGGAGATGGCCGAAATTCTTCTAAGGCATAAAATGAAAGTAGAGAGGTCAAAATGCGCCCAAGGCAAGATAAAGTGGCTAGGACTTGGAGAAACGTCTAAGGCATGGAAATGAAAGCTCAAGACCCCATATGCGCCCAAGGTTGCTGGAGAAAATTTCTAAGTCGCAAAAAAATAAATGCCAAGGGGTCAAGTGCGCCAGAGGTGTAAAGTGAGGAATTTTTTTAAATGAAATAAATATTTCATCAAAAATATACGCCTATGGTAGAGAAAATGTTAGAAAATTTTTTCTAAGTGAGATAACACTTCACTAGGGAAAAATACGCCCTTGGCATGGAAGGATGATTTGATGAGTTTTAAAATTCTCCAAAGGCAGTTGAAAGTTGACGAATTTTTTTCAAGGGGAAGATTTGATATCGATGAATATTTTCCATGGGTCAAGTGAAAATCAAATGAACCCGTTTAAAATGCACCCATGATTTAACAGAGTTTGAAAATTAATTTCCTAAGGGAAATTTTAATATTTTCAGAGGAAATTCGTTTTGCCTAGATTATTTTCCTGACGGAAGTTAAATCTCAGAGGATGAATTATTTCGAGCACGCAAATAATTTTTAATCACTCGGAGTTGAACATTTTAATGAGAGAATTTAAAATGTCTAAGGCAAATTTTATGAAATCGAGGATTTAAATGACAGACATTTTAAAAGTTGGAAATATATTTACAACTCCCACGAATTTTTTCGAGTTGAATTTATTTAAACACTGCGAGATTTTAAAATGGAATTCAAGTGATTGTTTTTCTCGCGAGTTGTTTAAATCGCCAAGAGTTAACTGGCAGACTAAGAGGAAAATTCAAAATTTGAAGAAGAAGGAATCATTATTAATGGCGACTGCCATAATGACCGGCTGACGACTAGCCCACTACTGCGCTTGAATTAGAAGATTCCGAACGAAGATAGTGGAAAATTGATGAAGGTGCTAAAAATAGCCCCAGCACTACTTAGCAGGATTCTCCGGGAAAAGTTATTTAAACAATCTCTTCTCTCATTTCTCCTCACATTGTTTCGAAGTTGAAGTTGCTGGAGAATTTATTTCTTCTCACTGTTGAGAGTGGAGTTGCTGCGAAGTTCGAAGTTGTATACTGAAGAGCTAAGATTTTATTTCCAGATTGTTGAAGTCGCTGCAGATTTGCAAAGTTGTAGAGGATTTCTTTTCTCTGGAGATCTTTATTTTCAAGCTACTGAAAGGTCGAAGTGTTGAAGAAGTTTAAACGTTGAGAAGTTGAGGAAGTTGAAATTTCATATTGCTGGCAACTCTTTATTCCTCTAACTGCTGAAGTTGACAAAGTGAAGTCAAGGTTCGAACAATTTGTGCTGGAGAAATTAGCTACATTGCTGAAAGTTATTAGCTTGCTGCGTTTTTTCTTCACCAGTCAGAAGTGCAGTTGCTGAGAGTTGTCTCTAAACTCAGAGATTTTTATACAGTACGAGGTTTGGAGTTAGAAATTTATGCTGAGAAATTTTATTTTCAAAGCTAACTCCGTATTCGCAGCCATCTCGGGGATTGTTTTATTTTACTAAAAAGTCTGCAGCCTAGCTTATTGCTATTCTATTTTATTTTGCAGATGGCCGGAGCAAAGGATGTTGCAGGAACAAGCAGAGCCGCAGGCAGAGCTGCAAACACTGAAGCAGGCAAGGCTGGCTCATCCCGGCAGGCAATGATTAAGAGGCTCGCTAAGCCATTTCTCCCAAAGTCAGCAATAGTTTCAAAGTTGGCAGGATTAAATGATACCAACCTTGGTTCATTTAATCTAAATGCACTCAAATCGAGGATGTTCGGGCTAGGGGGCCATCAACCATCCGTCACGGCACATAATATAATGAAGAGTGGAATCTACGCAGCTGCTAGTTTTCCGCCAGCAATTCAGTGTCCGGAGCTAATTATGGAATGCGCCAATCACTACAAGCCAGAACGTAGGACGATTGTCTCTCCGGATGGTAAACTGCTCGCCAACTTCACACCGGATGCCATCGGAGAGGCATTTGGGATTCCAACTGCTGAGGAGATGTTATACAGAACAAACAAAAGGGCAGATAAGATGTACTCTTCCTCTTTCGAAAGAGTCACTGCAGTCATCAACAGAGTTTGGATGCAGAAGCCGAGGCCACCCCGCACTAAGCTCCCAAAGCAGATAATTGCCGAGGACGTGAAACAAGAATACTGTGATTTGATAATGATGCTGAGCCGGGTGAATGGGAGTGCACAGGCTTACATTTTCGAGCCTTGGATGTTCTACTTCATCGAGATCATCTTGGAAGGAAAAGAGTGTGTCGATTGGGCTAGGATGATTAGCAACCACATCGATGAGCAATTCAGGAGCTTGAAGGTGACGAAGACTTTCTACATGAGCTCATATGTAATTTACATGTTGGCCAGAATGACTAAGTACAGAGGGATTTCGTACAAAGAGCCAATCGGCTGTGCCCCTGGTCAATTCAAAATTCATGAAGCCTGCACACAGCTACATTTGGCTAACATTGCCAACTATAAACGGGCAAATGATGCATTCACAATGCACATTGCGAGGACACTTCAGCAGAGGACGCAGCAGAGAATATCTAAAGAAGCACAGACATTGATTGAGGAATATGGGTATTGGCTCATCCAATTCCCGAAATTCACATATATTAGGCTGCAAGGGTTCACTTCGTATCCGTATCGGTTACCACGATACCCCACTGATCACATAGTAATGCTTGAGATATCTAGGCAATTGATTGCCTACGATAAGATTCAGAAAAGGAAAAAGAAGGGTGGGCTTGATTTCCCTATCACCATGGGAAATTCCATTGAGGTGTGTCCCTCTTTGCAGGCAGCCCGAGAGGCAGAGGACGAGCTGCAATCTTATCATTTGTCATATCACACAGGCAGGCAAGATTTCGATCCTTACAGGAACATCCGGATGATACAGAACGTTGAATACCGGCACAGAGCTCATCTGGAGGACTTTTGGGCAAATGCAGTGGATGAGGCTGAGATAAGAAGAAGGATGTTTTCCAGACTTCCTCTCAAGTTGATTAGAGAATGTGAGATTATTCCAGTTCCCGACCAGGTGGAGGAGGATGTCAACGTCATGCAACCCGACTATGGTTCAGTTAGGGATACTCCTGTCCCACCACCTGATTGGTCCGAGCCAGAGATCATGGACTTGGACACTCTTTCTATCCCGGTGATGACTTTTACCAGGACTTGGGTCGACAGACATGTATGCAGACTTAAGAGCAAGTCGATCGCCCTTACTTACAGCTTGATGGGTGACCCAAGGCCGTTATCGGTAAAAAGAGGGAAACAAATTGCTCAGACATCGAGGGCACAAGTGGAAGTGCCAACCCAGCCGATACCGTTGAGGATAGAACAAGCATCACCCGTGCACTCACAAACTCAATCTTCGAGTTTAAGAGTGGTTTCATTATTTGCCGATCAGAGGGCAGGATTAGAGGAAGAGCGGGGACTTGAGGAGGTAGATCAGCCCAACGCCCGGGAATCAGCTAGTGTCAGTTTATCCAGGGGCGGCCAACATGAGGAGGAAGAGGAAACAATGGCCGACACCCATTTTCAGCAGATGTTGGACACGGCTTTGGAAGAAGAGGAAAACACAGAACAAGGGACCCAAGGGTCGGGAGATACCCAGCTTATAGAGGAGGATGAGCCTGAGCAGACCAGTGCAAGAAGAGAGGAAGTGCATGAGATGGAGGCAACAGAAGAGCAGCCCCTTGTTGTTTGTAATCCACAGCAGACAGTGCCTGATTGGCTTTCCGACAGAATGAGGAGAGAACCCGAGGATGATACGGATCCGGCCATTGAGATGGAGGAGTTCCTCAGGAGGATCAGTGCGCCACCAGAGAAGAAAAGGGCCCGAAAGTTTTCAAAGATCTCGACTGACGAGTCAAGCTCTCGCACGCTTCAGGTGGCTATTCCGAGGGAAGATTGTGATCGAATCGAGGAGAGGCCTGAAAATTATGTGATCACCACAGTAGAGTTGGGTCGTCCTACGGGAGCCCAAGTTATCGAGGAGTTCGATAACTCCTATCAGGCATTGAAGGATCAGTTGCTCCGCACGGAGGGGAAGTATAAGAAGTTGAAGAAGGAGCACAAAACCTTGATAGGATATATGCAGAATCTAGCACGTCCAGGTGAACCAGCAAACCCAGCAGTGGAACGTCCATCAGAGCTTCCGAAGGAGTCAGTTGTTGCCTTAGAGGATTTGAAGAAAATGGAAACGGAGGCAGACAAGTGGGTTAGCCGTGTTCATACTGAGACAGGGAAATTCATGGAGGACCTCGCCGATGCTTATCGACAGGCCTCAAGTATTTTGGCACTGATGGATATAGTAGATCAGGCCTGGGGTGATACTCGCATCTATCAAACGAAGACTGTACTTCGTTTGGGGGCTTTGATGCATGTACCCCTAGAAACCTTGGTGGATGGAGATGTAATTCAGAGAGGTGATAGGTATGATTTCACCAGTTGGTACTCCTCGGTGGTCACAGGCCGTGGATTTCACGACGCAGCAAGGGCAGATTCAGCTAAAGTGAGGAAAGCAATGGGCAACATCTTGGGGGGAGTCCTCAATACATTAGAAGCCATATTTGCTAGAAAGTTGGTCCCAGAGGAGATAACTGCTGATGGCTTGAAAAGTAGACTGCCTCCATTCTTCTCAGCTGCGAGGTCACTTGTCCTGGATGACTTTGAGAATGTCTCCACGTTCTCTAGTATAATTCAGCATACCCAGGACGCTTTGGTGACATGGAGAAAATCTTGCATCGTGATACTACGTGACGGTAGCGCCTTTGGAGTTCCAGCTCAACCATATTCCACCGATCTCTCAATAGAGATTGAAGCAAAGATGGGTCCTAGCTGATCGAGTTTGCTATCCGGGAGAAGGCCAGCGGGAACGCGCCGCTTGATGAGGATCTTCTTGATGATGGTAGTGGGCATTAATTGCTCATTATGATTCCTGCAGGGGAGTGGAGAATATTCTGTGCATTCATTGCCCACTCCTCTCTGTGGCGGTTTTTAGGGCAGAAACCCTAATCAGGGCATAGGTGGCTCAATCTAAGCCCTTCATTGTAATTTGATCTGAACCGTCCACTGAATTGGACTTATTATAAAAGGGGCATCCCCCCTCATTTGTAATCTATTAGAATTAGAGATAGAGATCAGAATTGGAGTTGAATCAGAGCTAGAGAGTAGAAGGCATTTAGCTTAGAAGTTAGCTTTAGATTGAGGAGGGAAGAAAACTTTCCTTTGAAAGTTTTGTAAAAGGTTGTTGTGAACACTTTTCATAATACAAAGAGTTTCATTGTTTGGTGATTTCTTCTTTGTTATGAGTAGCTAGCAAGGCCGTTTCGTCTTTCCAATTCAAGGTAGATAGAGTAAAATAGATTTTATTTCATGCAAGTAGTTGTTAATTGTGGAGTGTGGCGTGGTGATTTAAGCATATCTTTTTCATCCATACCACTAGCGGGCTTGCTGATGGTAAGTTCACCTTGCGTGGTCAACTGGAGTATCAGCACTTAACTTTGATTATGGTTCATGTGTTTGTATGCGTCGTATTGACGGTATGAACGTGTTGCGTCATAGTTTGAACACTTTTCTCATCCTTTGAAGATTGCACCAACTTTGTCGGAGTTGTTCGGAAGGAGACAAAGCAAAGTTTGGTTTGAAGATTGTTTAAGTCGATCCTCGTCCTCCACCCTTTAGAAGTAGATTTGTAGAATCCCTATCCCTATCCCCTTTAAATTCTGCATTTTCCGAGTCAGTCTAGATACCAGAACCATATTGCCAAATCATTCATGTCCTAATTGCTTCACAGAGTTGAACAACTACGTAAGTCCCTTTGAAATAACCAGCAAAACACATCAACCAACTGAGTCTATTCGCGATAAAAGGAACCTTGGAGTCGAACACATGAACTTTCAAGCAATCTTAGCATGTGGGACACTTTGATCAAGAGAGAATAGAGTAACCGTTGGGCAACTTTATTCTGTGCTGGCGCTGTCATCAAAAGCACGTCAACAGGTACAACACATCAAATTTCTTTACTCCTGAAGAAAGTTTATATGGAATCAATGGACATGAAATTATAGGAGAGAGATTTCATGGCAAGATGAGTTGTCTTTCAAATTGTACATGTTGAAATGGTAAAAAGACTTCTTACATTAACATGAAAAAAGTTACAATATAAAAAGAAGTAGAAACCTACTGTAGATATTAAAAAACTACCTACTATCTACCTACCAACTACTGTAGCAACAGTAGAATACATTTGACCATTAATATAAATATATAATAATATTCTAACACCCTCCCTTAATGGTCAATCTATCAAAAACACCAAGTTGCCCCCTGAATTTTACAAATTTATCTGGGCTCAAAGACTTGGTGAGAATATCTGCAGTCTGATCCGTCGTTGGAACATACTGCAACTGAACTGATCCGTCTTCTACCAGCTTGTGGATGTAGTGACAATGAAGCTCGACATGCTTGGTACGTTCATGGAAGACTGGATTTTTGGCCAGTTTGAGCACCCTTTGATTGTCAATGTACAAGGGAGAAGGTCCTGCTTGTGACATGTGCATGTCAGAAAGCATCCGACGGAGCCAAACTGCCTCACATGCTGCTTTAACTATTCCTCGATATTCTGCTTCGGTCGAGGAAAGAGCCACGGCTTGTTGCTTCTTGCTAGTCCATGTTACAGCACCTGTACCCAAACTGAATACATACCCAGAAGTAGATTTGCGGTCATCCACTGAAGCTGCCCAATCTGAATCTGTATAACCAATCAGCTTTGGATCCTTGCATCTACCATACAGAATGCCATAATCTGAAGTGCCTTTAACATATCTCAGCACTCGCTTCGCTGCAAGCCAATGATCAGCTTTCAGAACTGTCATGAAGCGAGAGATGTAGCTCACTGCAAAACTGATGTCAGGTCTAGT
>CM021106.1:160217912-160247119 GCA_007115665.2 Sequoiadendron giganteum | reverse complement strand
TATCTCAGTTACCCCTATAACTTAAGCTGAAAAAGACCTTTCTAGACCACCCCCTTCATTTCAATCATAGTATCTAGTATTTACTTCTACATATTCTCCACATATGGAGATAATACACACCATGTTGATACATAAATATGTCCTTTTATTCTTTCACTAGAAGTCAATGCAATCATTAACACATTTACAATGTGGTTTACGAAAATATGCCCTTTTACTCTTTCTTTAGAAGTAAATGCGTTCATTAACATATCATCTACATGATTCTATTCAAGCACTTGCCTCTTGCCATTCAATTTCAAATAAAAGCCAAACAATCCTTTATCTAGATTAATTCTTGGATTCAGCACAAGTATTAAGAGAAAGAAAAACAATAAGAAATTCCCATGCCTGTTTCCCTTGCTGCGAATGAACTCAGTTAGTAGCTTCTGCTCTTCCTTCACAGTCCTTCTCAGTCTTTTCCAGATACTTTTCACAGCATGAGTAGAGTATGACTCTCAGGTAAATGCAATACAACAAGGATAGAATATGGCTCTCAACAATGCAACACAGCAAAGATAGAATATGGCTCTCAGCAAATGCAAAACAGCAATGATGGAATATGACTCTCAACAACAGCAATGATAGATTGCAGCTCTCTAAAAAGAAATTCGTAATTTGCAAGTGTAGATAGCAATTCGTGTAAATGACAATGAGAGCAACCTCTTATATAGGTTTCGAATTCTCATGCTTACTATATTGTAGGCATGAGAATTCGACAACTTTCTCATTGACAATGTCAAAATATGCAGTGGCAATTATTTAGCAAGACACTCAGCAAAATAAGAGATGATTTGACCTCATTCTTGAAGAATGTTTCCACTTACACATGGTGAAATTCAAGAGATAGCCACCTACAGGCGTATTCACCGAAAACGCCCAAAAAATGGCTGATTAATTGTTCAATGCAGAAACATCAATGGAGAGATGCAGACATTTGGCTCTTATTCCGCCCCTTCCATTCGCGTTTCCAGTTGGAGACAATGCAGGTCGCGCCTTGGTCTTATGGCGGCATTTTAGCAAATCGCGACCTGGTCTATGGGTTGCGCGTGGTTCATCCTCTTCACCATTTCGGCAATTTCTTCATTCGCGTTTTTTTCCAGTATGAAGGAAATCGCGATTTTTAACTTTAGCCAAGGTTTTAAAATCTATTTGCTTAAACCCTTCAAAAGACTAATAAAATTTACCATTTAAATTCTCATGGCACTTCCAACGTATTTTTCTAATAGACTATGGAAATCGAAAAATACCTCTTTACTTATGGTAAATGCATTTTATTGCCAAATGACTATACAAGTCAATTTTAATTATTTCCAAGGCAATGTTAATTTAAAATATGAATTTAAAATGTTATAAATATATTTTGCATTATATTAAATATAACCTATTATAGTTTTATTTTACCTTATTTAAATATATGTATACATCTATATAATATTTAAATATTACTATAGATATATCTATATATTTTATTATAGGTAAAACTATAATAACGTTTATATTAAATATATTTATAATCACATTCAATATTTACACTTAAATATATCTATACATATTTGTATTTAATTAACCAATTACGTGTATTACAGGCCAGTCGGCATACCCTTAATACACATATTTGTACAAATATGTATATATACGTTTAACTGTAACTTCCAGGCATCAATATAACGTTATGACAACATTATAGCTAGTGTGCATATGTTTATAGGTGTGCCAACCATGTATACGTATCCATATGTATGCCATGTCGACACGTGTATGGCATAATAATTGCCCATCATACACATGTATCGATATGTCATGCGTGTTGTTACGTACATATGAGTGGTACATGTATACGCATATACATCCTGTCTATACCACACTTATCAATTCATATTTCACATTCAAGGCTCACAGAACAGTAAGTCAGTCAACAAGTAACACCACTCATAAAGCATAAAGAAGTAATCCAAAACTCCTAAGCCTAAGGATGACTTATTAAGACAACTCAATCTGACTTAGTTCCCAAAACCCTTAGTGAAGTGTGTGTATGCTCAACTTGATCAACTTTACCGGTTACTCGACCAAGCCCCTCTCCCGAGTGATGTCTCCCCTCCGCTTGGAGGAATGGTTCCTGATCCTGCATCCATTGCCACAAAACCACGACAGTTACTTGTTCATAACATTTGCAATACTTATACAAACATATCAAGTTTAAAGCAAGATTCATTATCCTGATATTCACATATATGTAGTATTTTATCATGAATTACATCAATTGAAATAACATCAAATGAAACAACGTCAAATGAGCTAACATACATATTGATAACAAGGTGCAAGCATCTCCAGATTTCACGTTACATTCATTTCTATCTTTTATATCACTAGAAAATAGTAACCTCATAATTCGTGATGTAACATACTTCCCCCCTTGTGAATCATCGTCCCCGATGATCTTATAGCCTTTTAACATACAGTTAAAGTCAAATAAAGTTTTACTTACAATTCCAAAAATATGCAAGATTTACAAAACATTCAACCTATGTAGTAATCTTACCCTTCCTAGACTTTGCTTCAAGTGTCCTTACTATCGCATAGGGAAATTTTGTATGCTTCACACATACTTACTCTCCCAAAGAGCTTTATTTCATAAATACATCCAATATATAATAATAACTATACTTAGTGATCAGAATTCATTGGCTCATGAATTTATCTTTAGTATAATCCAAATGGAAGAGGAATGTCGATGTATTGTACACTACATCGTGGGTCTAATCCTTTTCCTTTGTATTTATACTTTTAGACAACTCATAAACCGAGTCCATCCGGCACTCACACATTCATTATCCTTACCATAAAGTACTTTCCCTTGATTACTTGTCCACCTCGAGCATAACCTTGCTCCTAGACACATGTCAATTTTGATACTGCTCTTCTTAAGCTTTGTTATCAATAAGGTTTTCACTGATCACTTCGATCCATTACTCTTTTTTGACATTCTATCAAGTCTATGGTTATACCCAAGCCTTTTTCAGCTTTAACAGAGTTTCCTTTCTTTCCATATAATGGTCTAAACTTCAATTTTATAAGTTTACAAATCATTTAAGATTTAGTCTACCATTTTACCTTTTTGACTATAATAATATATTGCACATTTATTCAAACAAATGTCTCATGGTATGATTATGATTTACACAACCCTATCATTTTTTTGCTAAAACTGAAATAACCCTTCAGGTTTACTAAGCAACTACTTATCCAAAATATATTATTTAAGACCAAAATCCTATAAGTCAAGTTTTTCCAAAAACATTGATTTCATTGATGAGTTTGTCAACTGGATCATTGTGTTAGTTCTCCTAACATAGACATATTAATTTGTCTCATGTTCTACTATTTTCCTTCTAGAATAAGAGAGTTTACATGTCCTACCTATGATGACATCCGGTCTTCATTTCTTGGTATACTAGACATTATCTTGCAACATTCCGTGCAACCTCTTACTCTATCTTTTTCTAGGTTATAGTGGTTTCTCATCCAACAATTCCCTTTGTCGTTCCGATGTCCTAACTCTGACATTATTTTCCTCGTTCCATTCTCAAATTTTCCAAATTTTTGGACACATAGGTTCTTTTATATCCAACAATAGTCTATCCTTTGACTAAGTGGTAACCTATTGTGATCTCACACTTCCTTTATTTCCCATGTAAAGGCTAAGTTTTTGCAGAGATAATTTTCATTTATCTTCTTCCCTTGTGGTCATACAATATATGACTTAATTATCCTCATGACTTGCAAAGAAGCCATTAGTTCTTCTATATTGAGAACATAACCAAGTTTTTGCTGGGTGGGGTACTTAACTTGAGTCAATCCACTCTCTTCCTCCCCCCCTTAGTGTTTTCACAACTTTCATTCTACTTGCGTTAAACTCTTAGCAATTACTTGCTTCTTTGGAAAGGGTTTATCATTCTTAGTTGTTTGACTTTTTCATTGCTTTTTATTTCACAGATTCAGCATAGTGAATCATCCAGTAGGAGATCTAATGAATAATCAGCAACTTTAGGAGTTTTTAATAAACACACTAATATTCTCCATTTCTTTCCAATATCCTTTCTGGTGAAGAAATATCCATCCTCACAAATTTCTTTTGTTGATATCTTAATTCAACTCAAAGCGTTACTTTCCTTGTAACTTCAAGTGTTCTGACACATAGTGTCATGTTGCATTCCATTTCCTTTTGGAACCTGTTGACGTGCTTTTTATGACAGCGCCAGCACAGAATAAAGTTGTCCAACGGTCACTCTATTCTCTCTTGATCAAAGTGTCCCACATGCTAAGATTGCTTGAAAGTTCATGTGTTCGACTCCAAGGTTCCTTTTATCGCGAATAGACTCAGTTGGTTGATGTGTTTTGCTGGTTATTTCAAGGGGACTTACGTAGTTGTTCGACTCTGTGAAGCAATTAGGACATGAATGATTTGGCAATATTGTTCTGGTATCTAGACTGACTCGGAAAATGCAGAATTTAAAGGGGATAGGGATAGGGATTCTACAAATCTACTTCTAAAGGGTGGAGGACGAGGATCGACTTAAACAATCTTCAAACCAAACTTTGCTTTGTCTCCTTTCGAACAACTCCGACAAAGTTGGTGCAATCTTCAAAGGATGAGAAAGGTGTTCAAACTATGACGCAACATGTTCATACCGTCAATACGACGCATACAAACATATGAACCATAATCGAAGTTAAGTGCTGATACTCCAGTTGACCACGCAAGGCGAACTTACCATCAGTAAGCCCGCTAGTGGTATGGATGAAAGAAGATATGCTCAAATCACAACGCCACACTCCACAATTAACAACTACTTGCATGAAATAGAAATCTACTTTACTCTATCTACCTTGAATTGGAAAGACGAAATGGCCTTGCTAGCTACTCATAACAAAGAAGAAATCACCAAGCAATGAAACTCTTTGTATTATGAAAAGTGTTCACAACAACCTTTTACAAAACTTTCAAAGGAAAGTTTTCTTCCCTCCTCAATCTAAAGCTAACTTCTAAGCTAAAAGCTATATGCCTTCTACTCTCTAGCTCTGATTCAACTCTTGATCTAATCTCTATATAATAATTTACAAATGAGGGGGGATGCCCCTTTTATAATAAGTCCAATTCAGTGGACGGTTCAGATCAAATTACAATGAAGGGCTCAGATCGAGCCACCTATGCCCTGATTAGGGTTTCTGCCCTAAAAACCGCCACAGAGAGGAGTGGGCAATGAATGCACAGAATATTCTCCACTCCCCTGCAGGAATCATAATGAGCAATTAATGCCCACTACCATCATCAAGAAGATCCTCATCAAGCAGCGCGTTCCCACTGGCCTTCTCCCGGATAGCAAACTCGATCAACAGGGTCAATACTGCTTCAACCTCCTGTGTAGAGATCGGTGGAATATGGTTGAGCTGGAACTCCAAGACTGCTACCGTCTGTCCGTATCTGGTGTAAGATTTCCTCCATGTCACCAAGGCGTCCTGGGTATGCTGAATTATACTAGAGAACGTGGAGACATTCTCAAAGTCATCCAGGACAAGTGACCTCGCAGCTGAGAAGAATGGAGGCAGTCTACTTTTCAAGCCATCAGCAGTTATCTCCTCTGGGACCAACTTTCTAGCAAATATGGCTTCTAATGTATTGAGGACTCCCCCCAAGATGTTGCCCATTGCTTTCCTCACTTTAGCTGAATCTGCCCTTGCTGCGTCGTGAAATCCACGGCCTGTGACCACCGAGGAGTACCAACTGGTGAAATCATACCTATCACCTCTCTGAATTACACCTCCATCCACCAAGGTTTCTAGAGGTATATGCATCAAAGCCCCCAAACGAAGTACAGTCTTCGTTTGATAGATGCGAGTATCACCCCAGGCCTGATCTACTATATCCATCCGTGCCAAAATACTTGAGGCCTGTCGATAAGCATCGGCGAGGTCCTCCATGAATTTCCCTGTCTCAGTATGAACACGGCTAATCCACTTGTCTGCCTCCGTTTCCATTTTCTTCAAATCCTCTAAGGCAACAACTGACTCCTTCGGAAGCTCCGATGGACGTTCCACTACTGGGTTTGCTGGTTCACCTGGATGTGCTAGATTTTGTACGTATCCTATCAAGGTTTTGTGCTCCTTTTTCAATTTCTTATACTTCCCCTCCGTGCGGAGCAACTGATCCTTCAATGCCTGATAGGAGTTATCGAACTCCTCAATAACTTGGGCTCCCGTAGGACGACCCAACTCTACTGTGGTGATCACGTAATTTTCAGGCCTCTCCTCGGTTCGATCACAATCTTCCCTCGGAATAGCCACCTGAAGCGTGCGAGAGCCTGACTCGTCGGTCGAGATCTTTGAAAACTTTCGGGCCCTTTTCTTCTCTGGTGGCGCACTGATCCTCCTGAGGAACTCCTCCATCTCAATGGCCGGATCCGTATCATCCTCGGGTTCTCTCCTCATTCTGTCGGAAAGCCAATCAGGCACTGTCTGCTGTGGATTACAAATGACAAGGGGCTGTTCTTCTGTTGCCTCCATCTCGTGCACTTCCTCCCTTCTTGCACTGGTTTGCTCGGGCTCATCCTCCTCTATAAGCTGGGTATCTCCCGACCCTTGGGTCCCCTGTTCTGTGTTTTCTTCTTCTTCCAAAGCCGTGTCCAACATCTGCTGAAAATGGGTGTCGGCCATTGTTTCCTCTTCCTCCTCCTGTTGGCCGCCCCTGGATAGACTGACACTAGCTGATTCCCGGGCGTTGGGCTGATCTACCTCCTCAAGTCCCCGCTCTTCCTCTAATCCTGCCCTCTGATCGGCAAATAATGAAACCACTCTCAAACTCGAAGACTGAGTTTGTGAGTGCACGGGTGATGCTTGTTCTATCCTCAGCGGTATCGGTTGGGTTGGCACTTCCACTTGTGCCCTCGATGTCTGAGCAATTTGTTTCCCCTTTTTACCGATAACGGCCTTGGGTCACCCATCAAGCTATAAGTAAGGGCGATCGACTTGCTCTTGAGTCTGCATACATGTCTGTCGACCCAAGTCCTGGTAAAAGTCATCACCGGGATAGAAAGAGTGTCCAAGTCCATGATCTCTGGCTCGGACCAATCAGGTGGTGGGACAGGAGTATCCCTAACTGACCCATAGTCGGGTTGCATGACGTTGACATCCTCCTCCACCTGGTCGGGAACTGGAATAATCTCACATTCTCTAATCAACTTGAGAGGAAGTCTGGAAAACATCCTTCTTCTTATCTCAGCCTCATCCACTGCATTTGCCCAAAAGTCCTCCAGATGAGCTCTGTGCCGGTATTCAACGTTCTGTACCATCCGGATGTTCCCGTAAGGATCGAAATCCTGCCTGCCTGTGTGATATGACAAATGATAAGATTGCAGCTCGTCCTCTGCCTCTCGGGCTGCCTGCAAAGAGGGACACACCTCAATGGAATTTCCCATGGTGATAGGGAAATCAAGCCCACCCTTCTTTTTCCTTTTCTGAATCTTATCGTAGGCAATCAATTGCCTAGATATCTCAAGCATTACTATGTGATCAGTGGGGTATCGTGGTAACCGATACGGATACGAAGTGAACCCCTGCAGCCTAATATATGTGAATTTCGGGAATTGGATGAGCCAATACCCATATTCCTCAATCAATGTCTGTGCTTCTTTAGATATTCTCTGCTGCGTCCTCTGCTGAAGTGTCCTCGCAATGTGCATTGTGAATGCATCATTTGCCCGTTTATAGTTGGCAATGTTAGCCAAATGTAGCTGTGTGCAGGCTTCATGGATTTTGAATTGACCAGGGGCACAGCCGATTGGCTCCTTGTACGAAATCCCTCTGTACTTAGTCATTCTGGCCAACATGTAAATTACATATGAGCTCATGTAGAAAGTCTTCGTCACCTTCAAGCTCCTGAATTGCTCATCGATGTGGTTGCTAATCATCCTAGCCCAATCGACACACTCTTTTCCTTCCAAGATGATCTCGATGAAGTAGAACATCCAAGGCTCGAAAATGTAAGCCTGTGCACTCCCATTCACCCGGCTCAGCATCATTATCAAATCACAGTATTCTTGTTTCACGTCCTCGGCAATTATCTGCTTTGGGAGCTTAGTGCGGGGTGGCCTCGGCTTCTGCATCCAAACTCTGTTGATGACTGCAGTGACTCTTTCGAAGGAGGAAGAGTACATCTTATCTGCCCTTTTGTTTGTCCTGTATAACATCTCTTCAGCAGTCGGAATCCCAAATACCTCTCCGATGGCATCCGGTGTGAAGTTGGCGAGCAGTTTACCATCCGGAGAGACAATCGTCCTACGTTCTGGCTTGTAGTGATTAGCGCACTCCATAATCAGCTCCGGACACTGAATTGCTAGCGGAAAACCAGCAGCTGCGTAGATTCCACTCTTCATTATATTATGTGCCGTGACTGATGGTTGATTGCCCCCTAGCCCGAACATCCTCGATTTGAGTGCATTTAGATTAAATGAACCAAGGTTGGTGTCATTTAATCCCGCCAACTTTGAAACTATTGCTGACTTTGGGAGAAATGGCTTAGCGAGCCTTTTAATCATTGCCTGCCGGGATGAGCTAGCCTTGCCTGCTTCAGTGTTTGCAGCTCTGCCTGCGGCTCTGCTTGTTCCTGCAACATCCTTTGCTCCGGCCATCTGCAAAATAAAATAGAATAGCAATAAGTTAGGCTGCAGATTTTTAAATAAAATGAAGTAACCTCCGAGACGGCTGCGAACGTGGAGTTAGCTTTTTGAAAATAAAAACTCTCAGCATAAATTACTAACTCCAAACCTCGTACTGTATAAAAAACTTCAAGCTTATAAAGAAGCTTTCAACGACTGCACTTCCGACTGGCGAAGAAAATTGCAGCCAACTACCAACTTTCAGCAATGTGGATACTTTCTCAGCACAAAGCGAATTAAATCCTTTGTCTTGACTTCGTCAACCTCAGCAACTTTCAACTTCTAGCAGCTTGAATAAGTAAAATCTGCAGCAAGCTTCAACTTTCGTGCAACTTCAATACTCAGCAATTTCGAAAAATAAATCTTCCAGCAACTCCGGAAAACAACTTCAACCTTCAACTTCGAAGTTGCAGCAACACACTTTCAGCTTTTCGAAAGAAAGAGTCTCGGCAAATGAAAATTTCTCCAGCACTTCGTACTTTCAGCAACTCAACACTCCGAAATAAAATAAACTCTCAAAGAATTTCTCTCCTCAACCACTTCGAAAATATTTCAATCTCTCAAGAACTTCTTCAGCAACTTCAACTTCGAAACAATGTGAGGAGAAATGAGAGAAGAGATTGTTTAAATAACTCTTCTCGGAGAATCCTGCTAAGTAGTGCTGGGGCTATTTTTAGCGCCTTCATCAATTTTCCACTCTCTTCGTTCGGAATCTTCTAATTCAAGCGCAGTAGTGGGCTAGTCGTCAGCCGGTCATTATGGCAGTTGCCATTAATAATGATTCCTTCCTTGTAAAAATTTGAATCCTTCCTCTTAGTCTGCCAGTTAACTCTTGGCGATTTAAACAACTCGCGAGAAAAACAATCACTTGACTTGATTTAAAATTCCATTTTAAAATCTCGCAGTGTTTAAATAAATTCAACTCGAAAAAATTTCGTGGGAGTTGTAAATTTATTTCCAACTTTTAAAATGTCTGTCATTTAAATCCTCGATTTCGTAAAATTTGCCTTAGACATTTTAAATTCTCTCATTAAAATGTTCAACTCCGGGTGATTTAAAATTATTTGCATGCTCGAAATAATTCATCCTTTGAGATTTAACTTCCGTCAGGAAAATAATCTAGGCAAAACGAATTTCCTCTGAAAATATTAAAATTTCCCTTAGGAAATTAATTTTCAAACTCTGTTAACTCATGGGTGCATTTTAAACGGGTTCATTTGATTTTCACTTGACCCATGGAAAATATTCATCGATATCAAATCTTCCCCTTGAAAACTATTCGTCAACTTTCAACTGCCTTTGGAAAATTTTAAAATTCATCAAATCATCCTTCCATGCCAAGGGCGTATTTTTCCCTAGTGAAATGCTATCTCACTTAGAAAAATTTTCTAACATTTTCTCTCTTGGTGTATTTCCCTTGGTATAATTTTTCTCTGATAAAAAAAATCTCCATGCCTTATGAATTAAAATTTAAATCCCTCTTCAAGGGTGCATTTCTTCTTGGTACCTTTTAATTTCCATGTCTTAGAGGATTTTTTTTTTTTTTAAATCACCCACAAGCTGGGCGCACTTGATATGCTAAGCCTTCACTTTGCCTTAGACGTTTTTCACTTAGAAAATTTTCATGCTTCACCTTTACTTGAGGGCGCGAATAGACATGTCTACTCTCATTTCCTGCCTTAGTTTATTTTTCACCTTTTCTCCTTCTTGAGGGCGCATTTGATGTGCCATGCTTCCATTCAAACACTTAGGCGTTTTCCTTGTTAACCTCTCCATGGTGGGCGCACTTAGGGGGGTGGTATTCTCAAGTGAGGGCACATTTCTACCCCTCCACTTTCATTTTCCATACATAGGCGTTTTTACCTAACCTCTTGTTTCATGCCTTAGAAGAATTCCACTTAACAACACTTGCAAGGTGGGCGCATTTACTAGGCCAAGCTTTCACTCAAACACTTAGGCGTTTTTCATAGGGTGAACTTTCAACTTTGCCTTAGGCGTTTTCCTACCCTCTCAACACTTTGACTTGGGCGCATTTCCTTGTTGGAGCTGGGCGCATTTTGGGTGTCAAGGTTTTGTTTTTGCCTTAGAATATTTTTCACCTCTTCTCCTTCTTGAGGGCGCACTTCACAGGGTGAACTTCTATCTTCAATGTCTTAGCCGCCTTTTCTCAAGCAACATCTTCCTTGGGCGCATTTTGATGGGGTGGCTTCAAGATGAGGGCGCATTTCATGAGGTGAGCTTTTATTTCGTAACTTAGGAATTTTCTAAACTCCCTCACCTCAAGCCAAGGGCGCATTTTCATGGGTTTGCTTTCATTTTCCATGCCTTAGGCAATTTCAATGCCTTCATCACTTTCTTCAAGGTGAGGGCGCATTTAGGGGGGTTAGCTCTCAACTCAACACTTAGAACTTTTTTTGATACCCCTTGAGCTTATGGGCGCATTTTGCCCCTCAAGCTTTCATTTTACCACTTAGGAAATTTTGACTTGGCCTCACAACCTTGGGCGCATTTTCACATGCCCTCTTTTGTTTTTGCCTTAGAAAATTTTGATGCTATCAATCTGTGAGGTGGGCGCATTTTGAAGGGGATACTTTCATTTTCCCACACTTAGAATATTTTCCATGCCTCTGCCTGCCTTTGTTTACGCATTCTATTTTTAGCAAGTTGTGCTATTTTTAGCAAGTCCCTTGATTTTCAACCTCTAAGGCTCCGTTTTGCCTGAAAATTTCACCATATGATATTCTTCACCTTGTGAACCTGTTTTGCCAGTCCTCTGCCCTGACCTGCTATTTATAGCCACCTGCTATTTATAGTAAGTTCTGACTTTCTGACTTCAGTAGCTCCGTTTTGCCTGAAAGTTGCAACGCTTGATCTTGATAGCTTGAGTGTCACTCTGATGCCAACCTCGGGTGCAGACCTGCTATTTATAGCCGTGCCCTGACTTACTAAAAATAGTAAGTTCTCCGATTTCGCTCAAATTTTGCCAGCAGGTACCTTGAAGTGTGCTGACATTGGTGGGGTGCTTCGTTTCGGCTATTTTTGGATTTTACCCCCTATAAAAGTGGAAACCCTAATTTGACTTGTATGTATCCCGAACGGTCTCCGTTTGTCTTCGTTCCTTCTGCATGTCGTTCTGTTGCTGAACTGGAGTGTTGGGCGGCTGCCAGAGTGTACCTGCTAAAAATAGAAACTGCCTGAAAAGTGACTCATCCACTGCCGGATGGTTTCGCATGTCATATTGCCCGTGGGATCTCAAAAAACCCAGAAAAACCCAGAAAACTGGTCTGCATGCATGCATTGGCTAAAAATAGTAAGTCCTCAAAACTCGATCTTCTCCGCTTGCAAGTCACACCGTTGCGAAGCTCTCGAAAAACCCATAAAGAAAAACCCGACATGCGTTGAAAAACACTGCATGCGAACCTAAAAAATAGCCTCCGAAGGCTGACTTCTGAAAGTGGTCTCGGTTTGCATTACATCACTGCGAAGGTTTTGGAAAACCCAGAAGGATTCTCCAGACATGCATTTGAAAAGCTCATGTGGAAACCCTGAAAATGGCTCTTGAAGCCTGAACTGCCAAAAATAGCAAGTCGTCTGATCTGACTCAAAATTTACGTGTAGGCAGCTTGATGTTACCCGGATGCAGTGGAACTGACGAATTCCAAAATCTCAATAAAATAGTCCCAAATTGAATACTTACTAAAAATAGTAAGTTGCCGGAATACAGTGAAAATTTAGGGGGACTCTGCTGGAAGTCTTCTGACTGCTGCACTAAGCTTAGATTTCAATTTTATAACTCAATTTGACCTTTAATAAGCCTGAAGGATGAAAACCCTAATTACACAGACTTAACCAATACTTTAACCTGGGTCAAACGACAGGACATCCCCGGAAGGACCAGAGACCAGAGAGAGAGCGAACCAAAGCCAAAAGACCAGAATGGAGCAAAATCTAGGGGGTCCCCATCTTGATGGGGTGATGTGTGAAAAAGGTCACAACAGAACCACTAAACATATGTTGATTTTCGTAATTCTGGTTGGTGAGTTCTATCTATAACTTCAACCTACTCATGTTCTATCCAAACCCGTTTTTAAAACCATCCTGATTTCGGGCTTCTTTCTCACACTCACCTTTTCATAAGTCCTTATTCCAATGCTTGGAATCTTGTCCTATTTTAGTCTTTCAGATACCAAACTTGTTTTGGTCTCAAAATTTCAATGACCTCATTGATTTTGGCTGGAGCAACCTTGCTCATGTCCTTGATTGTTTCCTCTGTCCGTTTTGACCTTTTCTCTTTTTCTAGGTACTAACTCTTTTCTAACAAGATCTTTATCTTAACACAAGAGTTTAAGTCATGAGTTCTCCAACCTTGAGAATACTTCCTTTGTTCATATCCAGCTTAGAACAATCTAATTTATGTTGACTTTGCATACATAGTTTCATAGAATTTACACTTATCCAAGATTCCCTGACTCTTTTACAATTGTAGATTGCTATAATTCAAAGGTTATCTTATTCCTTCTTTTCCCTTAGAATCATATAAATATGTTTCGTTGGATGAAGGTATCTACTGGTTATTCTTCCTAACCTTCGTACATAACCTGATTGCATAATCTTCCGCAATCCTAGGTATTGTCATAAGTCCGATTCCAGAGATAATTCTTAACTAGTCTCACTTTTCACAAGTTACTAAGGTTCACATCTTCCTTTTCACTTTACTAAGTTCTTTCCTCTTGCCGTTGCAACACAAGAACTTTTCAACCTTTGTTTCTTGACAAGGTTTACGCGTTGTTGCGTAATGAGCTCATAGGTTTCAGTGCAGAACCTGGTAGCTCTGATACCACATGTAACGACCCCATCCTTGGGTAATTAAAAATTTTCCACATTTCACTTCAAACATATAAATGTAACAAGTAACAAAGACATTACAATAAAATTCTTCCTTTCTTTATTGATAATTACATGCCAGTTACAATATATCTTTCCACATGGATTCCATTTCCATTACAAATATAATTCAGAGTACAAAAGTAAAACAATTACATACATAGCTCGTAAGCTTTTGCACAAATAGTAGTAAGATAGTCCGAGTTCCCTTCCTTACAAATCTTGGTGTATTTGTCGCCTGCTGTGGAGGAGAAACATCACTCAGGCGCTTTTCCGCCAACCACGGACTGTTAATGCGGTCCCCCGCACATCTATCATCCAATAGATGGCCCTCCATTCGAACGAAGAGATTGGTAAAGTAACCGGCTGCGACAACCCAACTGAGCATAGTGTTGTGTCCTATACATCTAGAACTTGCTATTTCACAATCCCGAACTAGCATGATGAATCACAATGAACTGACAGTGTAGTCTCAACTATCTCACATCTAAGTGGATGTCGTACCTTCCACTACTTTGGCCAAAGTATTCTCATTCAGTACTTCGAATGAAGGTCATCTATCATACACACTACTCAGGGCCGATTTGACTTAAGCTATCTTACACTATGCATAGGTATCGTCCTTTACTTTTGGATAATCTTTTATCCCAGACTAACCTACAACATTTTTCTAAGAGATTTACACAAGATAGGTATATCCTGTTTCAGATTACCTACCTTTAGACGTTCTTCTTCAATAGCTTCATAAGGGAGGTATATCCTGTTTCAGACAACCTACCTTCAAACAATCTACATAATTAGGAAATGTAATGCAATCAACAAGGTCTTTATACTATTCCTCCTAATTAGGAAATCGTTATCCTAAGAGTACTTTTAGCTTATCTCAGTTACCCCTATAACTTAAGCTGAAAAAGACCTTTCTAGACCACCCCCTTCATTTCAATCATAGTATCTAGTATTTACTTCTACATATTCTCCACATATGGAGATAATACACACCATGTTGATACATAAATATGTCCTTTTATTCTTTCACTAGAAGTCAATGCAATCATTAACACATTTACAATGTGGTTTACGAAAATATGCCCTTTTACTCTTTCTTTAGAAGTAAATGCGTTCATTAACATATCATCTACATGATTCTATTCAAGCACTTGCCTCTTGCCATTCAATTTCAAATAAAAGCCAAACAATCCTTTATCTAGATTAATTCTTGGATTCAGCACAAGTATTAAGAGAAAGAAAAACAATAAGAAATTCCCATGCCTATTTCCCTTGCTGCGAATGAGTTCAGTCAGTAGCTTTTGCTCTTCCTTCATAGTCCTTCTTAGTCTTTTCCAGATACTTTTCAAAACATGAGTAGAGTATGAATCTCAGGTAAATGCAATACAAAAAGGATAGAATATGGCTCTCAACAATGCAACACAGCAAAGATAGAATATGGCTCTCAGCAAATGCAAAACAGCAATGATGGAATATGACTCTCAGCAACAACAATGATAGATTGCAGCTCTCTAAAAAGAAATTCATAATTTGCAAGTGCATATAGCAATTCGTGTAAATGACAATGAGAGCAACCTCTTATATAGGTTTCGAATTCTCATGCTTACTATATTGTAGGCATGAGAATTCGACAACTTTCTCATTGACAATGTCAAAATATGCAGTGGCAATTATTTAGCAAGACACTCAGCAAAATAAGAGATGATTCGACCTCATTCTTGAAGAATGTTTCCACTTACACATGGTGAAATTCGAGAGATAGCCACCTACAGGCGTATTCACCAAAAACGCCCAAAAAATGGCTGATTAATTGTTCAATGCAGAAACGTCAATGGAGAGATGCAGACATCTGGCTCTTATTCCGCTCCTTCCATTCGCGTTTCCAGTTGGAGACAATGCAGGTCGCGCCCTGGTCTTATGGTGGCATTTTAGCAAATCGCGACCTGGTCTATGGGCTGCGCGCGGTTCATCCTCTTCACCATTTCGGCCATTTCTTCATTCGCGTTTTTTTCCAGTATGAAGGAAATCGCGATTTTTAACTTTAGCCAAGGTTTTAAAATCTATTTGCTTAAACCCTTCAAAAGACTAATAAAATTTACCATTTAAATTCTCATGGCACTTCCAACGTATTTTTCTAATAGACTATGGAAATCGAAAAATACCTCTTTACTTATGGTAAATGCATTTTATTGCCAAATGACTATACAAGTCAATTTTAATTATTTCCAAGGCAATGTTAATTTAAAATATGAATTTAAAATGTTATAAATATATTTTGCATTATATTAAATATAACCTATTATAGTTTTATTTTACCTTATTTAAATATATGTATACATCTATATAATATTTAAATATTACTATAGATATATCTATATATTTTATTATAGGTAAAACTATAATAACGTTTATATTAAATATATTTATAAACACATTCAATATTTACACTTAAATATATCTATACATATTTGTATTTAATTAACCAATTACGTGTATTACAGGCTAGTCAGCGTACCCTTAATACACGTATTTGTACAAATATGTATATATACGTTTAACTGTAACTTCCAGGCATCAATATAACGTTATGACAACATTATAGCTAGTGTGCATATATTTATAGGTGTGCCAACCATGTATACGTATCCATATGTATGCCATGTCGACACGTGTATGGCATAATAATTGCCCATCATACACATGTATCGATATGTCATGCGTGTTGTTACGTACATATGAGTGGTACATGTATACGCATATACATCCTGTCTATACCACACTTATCAGTTCATATTTCACATTCAAGGCTCACAGAACAGTAAGTCAGTCAACAAGTAACACCACTCATAAAGCATAAAGAAGTAATCCAAAACTCCTAAGCCTAAGGATGACTTATTAAGACAACTCAATCTGACTCAGTTCCCAAAACCCTTAGTGAAGTGTGTGTATGCTCAACTTGATCAACTTTACCGGTTACTCAACCAAGCCCCTCTCCCGAGTGATGTCTCCCCTTCGCCTGGAGGAATGGTTCCTGATCCTGCATCCATTGCCACAAAACCACGACAGTTACTTGTTCATAACATTTGCAATACTTATACAAACATATCAAGTTTAAAGCAAGATTCATTATCCTGATATTCACATATATGTAGTATTTTATCATGAATTACATAAATTGAAATAACATCAAATGAAACAACGTCAAATGAGCTAACATACATATTGATAACAAGGTGCAAGCATCTCCAGATTTCACATTACATTCATTTCTATGTTTTATATCACTAGAAAATAGTAACCTCATAATTCGGGATGTAACATAAGATCCTTCTACAGTCATACTTCTTAAGTTTGCAAGCTTTTAGCTTAGCCATAATTTTGTAGACAATATTACACAAGACTATAGATTGGTAATGATGTTTGGGGATGAGAACTAGTTTCATAGCATTCATTTGGGTAAGCATTTTATTTTTGCATCTAGAATCTTTGAACACTTCCAATGGTTCTTTCCTTATAAGATTATAGGAAGTAGATTCAAAGAGTGCTTAAAAAGCATAAATTCTAAGAAATTTGTCCTTGTTGAAGAAGAATTGAGGAGACTATTCTCCTCAATTCTTCTTCCTCTTTTGTGATTGAATCATTGTCCTGATCATGGATTATTTTTAAAATATTCTTGATTTGTTCTTCATGTGCACGATCATTCCTTAGAGAAAAAAAATTCTTGAAGAAGTATGTTGGCGTTTCAATTAGCACCTCTGGAGTGCTTATTGGAAATGGACAGCTATTGCAAGTGTGTTAGTACATGCTCTTCGGATTATAGAGAGGAAGATCTCTCTTTGCTGATTTTCTATGTAAAAAAGTATACTAAGGTTCCTATCTTTTTTACTCAGCGGCAGGACACAAGGGTGCATAAACACAATGTACCATAGCTAAGCTTTTCTCTGGTTTCCGCAGATCTTAACTATGACGAACTAGCTTCTAGACTATCCTACCTCCTCAAGATAAACAAAGTATGAGGGTGTAGGAGCAAATTGGATGGGTTGGATCACCTGAATCCACCGTCTCTATAGAATATGGACGAGGCTCTGAACTCTCGAATATATGCCAAGATAAGGTTTGACGCAAGTAAAAACTCATTACGGTAAATTGGATCTAAGAATTGCCTAGGAGGAGGAACCCCTATCCGAGGTATAGGCTTGGAAACAGCTCACTAGAAACAACAAAGCACGATGATTCGGCTAACAGGATTCCCGGGGAGGTGATGACACCTGTCCAAAGTGTAGGCTGAAAGACAACTCATTAAACAACATCACACGATAATGATCGATAACAAAATATCCAAGGAGGTGACGACACCTGTCCAAGGAGGAGATTGAAACAGTACACTATTTGAAAACAAGACTTCGAAAGAACTCAAGTATTTAGATCAAGCAAGAATGTGCCATCTGATTTATTTCTTCAAGCTTCTCCAAAGAATTACAAAGGTTGGGACAACAAAGGCACGAAATCATGCACAATTACGATCAACCAACAAACTCTCATCCAAGAGTGAACAGATATGAACAAGCTAACTTTGGCAACAATGGCGTAGCAATTTTGCTTAGCAGATAAAGGTTAAACAAATAATGAGCCGAAGGCTCTTATTTATAGAAACTCAAAGGAGTAGGCAACCCTAAAATCTCCTTGAGTTAACAATTAGTTCTTGCCAATCAGCAAGATTTATTCCTATGTCTAAAAGTAGGTGAGCAAGCAGTTAACTGGAAAACTACTTCAGTTAACTGATACTAAACAAGAGTCAAACTGGGAGTCTACCTCAGTTGATTGACACCTAACTAAAAGTGAACTATAATTACAAATTTGTCTCCAAATAGACATCCACCTTTTAAGGAGATCTAAGATCCATAAATCGTGGGAGTCAATTAGACATCCTAGATCAGTGGGATCTGACATGCATGATTTGTGGAGATCTGGAGTCAACTTGGAAAGGGGCATCAAGTTGACTTCAGTCGTATTTATTGCTATTTGGAGGGTAGGACGTCCTTCCTTGGTGTTTTACACCTCTTCGCCACTAGTCAACAAAGTCTCAATCCAGTCGTTGACCTTTTCGGCCCCCGGGCAATTAATGTTTCTTAAGATGACTGTGTGGCATCTTAGCATCTCTTTGCCTGTCACAAGCTGTTGCCGATAGTTTATGCATTGGGCAGCTACTTCATCCAACTGGATAGACATGGCTGCAATTTTGGCTAACTTGCAACCATTGGGATCTTCAAAGAATGAACCACGGATGACGTCTTGAAACTGTCTCTGTACCATTCTGAGCTCAATGTATTCCCCTCCCTCACGCTGATATTTTAACTCAGGGAAGGATACTACCAACGTTCTCGCGAAGTTGATAATATTAGTGACAAAATGTTTGTAATCAATCAGCTCCACTGAATTGGCATCATAGGCTCTCACCTTGTATGCCAATTGTTCTTGTCATGTCCCCAAAATAGTAACACAAAAATAAATAAATAACCTCAAACATTTAAATGCAATTTGCATAAGAAAGTGCATATAAATAAGAAAATATATTAAAATTATAAAAAGAAAAAAATTAGTAATTATAAGTATCACAATATAGTATTACAATCATCAAATATAATATTGAAATACAAACATTAGCAATTTAAATATTATTAATAGAATATATAAAATAAATAGCAATATTAATGTTAAATATAAAATAAATGTGTACCATATCAATATAATAATAATATATAGGCAATTTATTATTATTATGTAATAAATAAATATTATAATCATTACATATCAAAGATTGTAAAACATTAGAATAAAATAATAATAAGGTATTAGCAAAGTGGTTTTATTATTATACCTTAATGTTAAAATATGTTCAATAAAACATCAAAATAAGTATATAATTTGAAATATCATAATTATTAGTAATAATGTATTATTTTCAAAAAGAGATATTATTGTGATAAGTCTAACAAACAGATATATTTTATGAAAAGTCACCTCTTTCACCAAACAATACATTCCCCCTCATGAGTCACCTAACTTGAATGGTATAAATAGAAGGAAGGAAAATAAGGAAGAGGGAAAAACATTGAGAAATACAATCTGCAATTCAGAACAGCAGCAACAATGATTGCTATGCATTGGAATATAGAGCCATTAAATATGTATATATTATTTAATGGGCATACAGGTATATGTGCATGAATGTGGATAAATTTTATAATGAATAAAGAATATATAAATACTAATATAAGGAACGAATAATAATTGAATAAGTAATAATATATGAATAATGAATAATGATTACTAATATAATTGAACAATGAATAAATGAATAAACATATATATGAATACTAATTGATATGAATAAGGAATAATTATATACATATACATATATATATTATACAAACATATATATATATTCACAATTATGCAATAATGATACTTATAAGTAATGATGACTCTTTAATATAAACATAAGTAGATTATGTATTATTATGAATTGTCCTCATCCTATGATTAAATGTAAGGTTGAAGGAAGACAATTAAAGAACAAGACATGGGAAGACATAGCTGATCAGGTGATGTACTCACTTAGCAATAATATTTAGCATATTTTGAATATGAGAAACTAATATTGCTCATTTGATTATTAGTGCAATGTTTTCCTTTGATGTTATCAATATTCTAATAGTTTTATGAATTGATGATAGTTTCTTTAGCATTATCATTACCATGAATGAAACTAAAGGGTATGATATAGCAGCATTTAATTTTCATCATTGTTAATATTACATTGGATAGTATCATTGATCATAGACAAACTAAATATGATGAGAATGTAGTAATACAAATCCATATACTTTTTTTGCATTATGTTACATTTCCATGCATCCATATAATACTCTCAAACATGATACAAGCATATAGATGATTCAATAGTAAATGCACAAGTGATTGTCCAAAGATTGTCTGCTCTGTGTTTGTACCCTATTAGGATGGGGGAAGCATCTGCCAAGTGGATTGCCTAAAAACCCCACCTTCAGGCCCGTAGGCCCAAGGCATGGGATTGGTCATGAAGGATGGGGGTCCCACCTAGGGTTCTACCCTACATAGGCTCGAGACACGAGATTTACAATAGGAGGTGGTAGGCCGTAGGCCCTTGGCCCCTTAGGGTTTCCCTCCTCTCCTAATAGGGCCAGTGTTTTCTGAGGTCCTGCCATGTGTGGAGAATGCAGGTACTAAGCCGTTGGGAAAGGAGGATTGTGGTGAACAACCTCTTGTGCCTAACAAGAAGGCTTCAGGGCGGATCCACCCATGGCACTCCTCTTGCTTGTTAAATTCCATTTATGATTATGCTCATATTTTGATATCTAGATATTGATTGCTAACAAATATGTGTATATGGAAATGTTGTCAACATGGTGAATGCAGATTTCAAACCAAGATTACTTCCTTAAAAAGAACATTTGGAAAGAAGAAACCCTAAACCTAATGAACAAGTGAATTCTAGGGAAAATCGGGTAAGGGACATTACAGTGGTATCAGTGCATCTTTCCTGCCAACCTATGCATGCTTGAGCTAGTTGCTTACTTGCTTGAGCTACTTACCTGTTTGCTTGAGCTTCTTTCTTGCGTGCTTGAGCCGACTACTTACTTGTTTGAGTTGGTCGCTTGCTTGGTTTAGCTGGTTGCTTGTATACTTGAGCTACTTGCTTGTCTACTTGCTCGAGCTGGTTGCTTGCGTGCTTGAGCTACTTGCTTGCCTACTTGAGCTAGTTGTCTACTTGCTTGAGCTGGTTTCCTACTTGCTTGAGCTACTTGCTTCTGTGTTTGAGCTACCTACTTGTCTACTTGAGCTAGTTTCCTACTTGCTGGAGTTATTTGTTTGCATGTTTGAGCTACATGCTTGTCTACTTGAGCTAGTTGCCCACTTGTTGGAGTTACTTGTTTGCATGTTTGAGCTACATGCTTGTCTACTTGAGCTGGTTACCTACTTGCTTGAGCTACTTTGTTGTGTGCTTGAGCTACCTATGTAATGTCCCCTTCTCAAACCTGATCGTGCATATGACCGTTGGCCTTTTTTCTGGAAACCCGAAGGCTAGTCGGAAGGTTAAATTAGGGTTTTCTATTTTTGAGGAGGTCTTGGCTCTGAGATGGTGGATTCAATGGCGGATTCCTTCTGGGTTTTCAGAGGGCTTCGCAGCAGTATGTTCATCTCGGCATTCAGAGCACTTTTTGAAATTTACTATTTTTAGTAAATTCTATTTTTGGCAGCTTTCCAGTTGAGTTCAGCTCGGTTGACTTCCTGTTTCAGTTTGGTCAGATGTTTGGCTCAGTATTGGCTTCAGGGCACCTCCGGAGGGATAAGCTAAGTCATCTAATTAAAAAAGTCACGTTTAAATATTATATTTTAATGTTGACCATGGGCCTAGATTAATGACTTAAAGATGTTTTAAAAAGGGGGTCTTTGAGGGTGGCGCCCTCATTAAAAGAATATTTTAATTATTGCAAAGTCAAAGCAAGGTTATGAAGGGCGAATTTATCAAGCATGATGTTTATTTAAAATATCAAATCAAAGCCATAAAGGAGAAGTACGCCCTCTTGAGGAGATGAGAGGTTTTGACCTAAAAGCTGATTTTAGGGTTTTGTGAAGCCAAACGAAAATTATAAAGAGGAGTCTTGTGCATCATTTTGGGCATCTTATGTTTTATGATATTGTTATGCTGCCGGAATGGCTTTGGGATTGCTTCGAGGAATGAATGCCTCCTAGCTTGGCTCTTCTTCTTGCTTGAAAGATAGCAACTAGTTGAGAGATAGTTTGTAATAGGTTTGTCTTGCATTTCAGTTGAGTATCTTGCATTTTTGGAGTTCTAGATTTGCATTTCAGTCTCATTTTGAAGTTGCTGAAGTCAAGCTGAATCTGTAGTTTCACTCATAAATCTGAAAATAAAAATACAGTCGTTCTGGGTATTGATTCATTGAGTTTCCTTGATAGGGGCGACCCTTCTTGCAAAGATTCAGATTTTAATATTGAGTGTTTATTTTTTAAAAGCAAAATCGCTTCTCTCTATTGGCCGCACCATTCTGGTCTGCCTGGCAAATGTTTAGAAAAAAGAATACTTCGATTTGTTAGCTGTTTCTTGGTCTAGTCCTCATTGCCATCATTATAGCTTTTGTTTGCATCAGGTCTCATGTCATTCTGGCAAGTATTGAGTGAGTTGTGAGCATTTTAGTGGATTCTAGGGTTGCTGGTTATGCATATTACGTTGCTGTTCTGTTATATCAGTCTTGAGTAATCTGTATTTTGGTGAAGAGTTGTATCTGGAAGGTCATAATTAACCTTGGAATGATCATATCTATTATTGCAGCAGTGGAGAGCCTCTAATCTTGTTTATTGCAGGCATCTTCTGATATTTTGTAAGCTGAACAGTAGTACTGTCAGCATTTCTCTTAATCTTACTTTACATTCTGAAGCTGCATTGTATTTCTGTATATCTCCGCCATATGGTCGCCTCATTTCCACTCTGGAATTGGGTAGCACATACTTGGTGTTGAGTTTACTTTCAGCATAGTTAGCATCTCCGTCATATGGTAGCTCCCATTCCATCTTGGTTTGGAAAGCACATTCTTGACGTTGAGTTCCTTTCTGTATTTAGAGAAGAAGATCCTCTGACCATATGCTCGCCATCATCGGCGCCATCCTTGGTTAGAGTTGCTTTTTGCATAAGCAGTTTAATTCAGATCCTCTGACCAATGCTCACACCTTGCCCACATCGGGATCCTGGTGTACATTCTGGTTAGAGTTGCTTTCTGCACGTTTTGGTTTATCTTCTAACCTTAACGGGTGCATTGTTTGAAATCTGTTAATTGAATAAAAAAAAAAATTGGTTTGGAATATTTCAGTGGTATTAGAGCCAAGATCTTGCCACCCTGTGAATAATCCGTCTATGAGTGACAGAGAAAAAAGGTACTTTGCAAGAGAAGACAAGAAGGTTGGAAAACAGTTCCAGCTTTATCAGCCTCCAGAAGGTCAGACAGCTTCAGGAATATTGAGGGCTCATTGGGAGTCTTCTCAGGAAACAGACATGGCAGAAGGTGAGAGGTCAATTGGGGGTAACGAGAGGATTACCAACAACAGAGATAACAGTGGAAAAGGGAGAGATGGGAGAGAAAGATCCATGAGTCCAGGAAAGAGATTTGAAAGAAAGATGGATGCCTTGATGGACATGGTATCTCTCATGATGGGGAAAGTGGGCCAGAACACCACTCCACAGTTTAACTCAGGGCATAGAGGGGAGCATAGTGCTTCCAACCAGCATGATGAGCATGCAGCTCGAACGGTGCCAAACAACACTTACATTTCCTCCAGGCCGTTCAAACCCACCTTTTTGGCACCTGTAAACAATCAGCCAGATCCTGAAGAGAATGCTTCATTCGTGGAGCAGTTGAGACTGGGTCGTGCAGAGTATGATTCTCTACCTGCCGACATCAAGATGGATATGTCCTATAACGATTTCATGGATCATAAAAGGAAAAACAAAGGACAAGGGAGACACTATGATCAAAGAAGACCAACAAATCAAGGAGACTTGTACCAAGCTGTCAACAAGGTGACACTTCCACACTTTGACGGGAGTGATTCCAGTTCAGCCCGAGCTTGGATTCAGAAGCTGGATAACTATCTAGCTCTCAGACCTATGGCAGAAGAAGAAGCGATCAAGTTCGCTACGCTACACCTTGATGGGGTGGCGCACGAGTGGTGGTACCATGGCTTAATTACTCTGGGTCATCGGTCTATCACAACTTATGAGGAGTTCACTACCAGGCTCATTGAGAGGTTCGAGAAGAAGGATCCAGAAGTGCATTTTAGGGAGTTGGCACAGTTGAGACAGTATGGCACTGTTGAAGCCTACATAGCTGAGTTTCAAAGACTTTCAGTTATGGTCACTGGAATTACAGAAAGAAGATTAGTGATCCTATTCACTGAAGGATTGATGGAGCCACTCAAGGGTTGGATCAAAGCTTTTGATCCACCGTCCTTACAAGAAGCAATGAAAAAAGCTAGAAACATGGAGTGGGCTGCTCCCAAAGCAAAGTTTCCTTCCAAACCAGCCTTTCACAAAGGGGATAGAGGGAAAAAGTTTCATCAAAAGCCTCACCATAAGGAGTTTAAACCACAGAAACCCCATGGCTCAAGATTGGATCCAGAGACTATCAATGAACTCCGAAGGAAGGGGTTATGTTTCCATTGTAGGGAAAAATGGTCCCAAGATCATGTGTGCCCAAAGGGTGCTAAAATTCATCAAATTGAGTTCTATACAGCTGATGAAAGCAATTCTGATTTTTCTGACCAGCAAGCTGATTTTGAGGACAGCGATGAAGAAAATAACCCAGAAGAGTCTAAAGGTGAAAAAGAAAGTGGTGGTACATTGGCTCAACTTTCGAGCTTCCAAAAGAATGAGTCCTTTAAAGTTCGTGGGATGATCAAAGGGCAACGTATTGTTGCTTTAATTGACACTGGAGCAACACATAACTTCATAGATGAAGTTGTGGTGGCAAAGAAAGGATTGCAAACAGAAGACTTTGAAGGGTTCAAAGTTATGGTTGCGGATGGGTTTCACATCTCATGCACCAAGAGGATTCCGAACATGTCAATGCAATTGGGCAATTACGAAGTCAAGGATGACTTCTACGTGGTCAATATTGGAGATACGGATGCTGTCCTTGGCATTCAATGGCTGCGATCTCTTGGAGAGATCTCTCTAAATCTGCAAACTATGGAGTTGAAATTTCAATCCGATGGAAAGAAGGTGGTGTTGAGAGGGATGTCAAATGGTGGCCCTCGGATTGTGTCATTCAAGAGGATGGCGAAGTTGATACGTCATGATCAAGTGGAGTGGGCTGCGGAGTGCATGATTCTTCCAGCTAGTCCCGATGAAACGAAAATAGAGCATCCTCCAGATATTCAGTCTTTACTCACCAAGAAGAGTAAAGTGTTTGCTGATTTACCCCCGGGACCTCCTCCTGATCAGGTTCAGAACACATCATAGAGCTCAAAGAAGGAGCTAAACCGGTGATCACAACTCCATATCGGTATCCGAAGAGACAAAAGGATGAGATCGAGAAGAATATTCGGGAACTTTTGGAGATGGGTTTCATACGCCCAAGCAAGAGCCCTTTTGCATTTGCAGTGGTTCTTGTGAAAAAGAAGGATGGTACCATGCGCATGTGCGTGGACTATCGTGCTTTGAACCAAAGCACAATAAAAAATAGATACCCCATTCCCAGGATAGATGAGCTCATTGATGAGCTACATGGGGCTAAGTTCTTTTCGAAGATTGATCTGAGGTCGGGTTACCATCAGATACGAATGAGGGGATCAGATGTGGAAAAGACAGCTTTCAGATGTCACTATGGACATTTTGAATTCTTAGTCATGCCATTTGGGTTGACTAACGCTCCGGCCACCTTTCAGTCTTGCATGAACCGTGTCTTTCAGAATCAGTTACGAAGGTTTGTGCTGATATTTTTTGATGATATTCTGATCTACAGCAAGACTTGGGAGGATCACCTCAAGCACTTGGAGGAAGTGCTTAGTATCATGGAATCTGAGAGCTTATTTGCCAAAGCTTCCAAATGTGAATTTGGAATGGTGGAGTTACTGTACCTTGGCCACATAATCAGTGCTGAGGGAGTAAAGGTGGATCCGGAAAAAATCAAAGCAGTAGTTGATTGGCCACCTCCTGAGAGCTTGACCCAGTTGAAAGGTTTTTTGGGTCTTTGTGGATTTTATCGGAGATTCGTAAAGGGGTATTCACAGAATGCTGCTCCCCTTACTGATCTCACCAAAAAGGGAGCCTTTGCTTGGTCAGAAAAGGCTCAAATTGTGTTTGATAAATTCAAGAAGATCATGAGTTCGTGTCCAGTCTTGGCTATCCCGGATTTCTCCAAGCCATTCGAGCTGCAATGTGATGCTTCAGGTGAAGGAGTGGGGGCTGTCCTGATGCAAGACAAACACCCTATCGTGTTTGAAAGTAGAAAGTTACGGGGTGTGGAGAGGACATACTCAATCTATGATAAGGAAATGCTTGCTATTATGCATGCATTAGCCAAGTTCAGGCAATACTTGGTGGGGAACAAATTCGTAGTTAAGACTGACCACAATAGCCTCAAGCATTTTATGCACCAGAAGGATTTAAATGAGAGGCAACAGAAATGGGTGAGTAAGCTTCAAGCTTACGACTTTGACATTGAATATGTCAAAGGAAAAAATAATGTCGTGGCCGATGCTCTCTCCAGAAGGCCTCATCTGAGCTCATTGTGTGAGCTTACTGCAGATTGGAGGGACATGTTGCTTGCTGATTATGCCAAAAATCAGTTTGCAACCAGCATTCTGGAAGGTACTTTCCATGATGAAAAGTACCAGGTGGTTGAGGGATTGATTCAGTATAAGGGAAGAATCTTTCTGGTGGCTGATTCTAAGCTCAAGAAGAAGATTCTTTTGAATTTTCATGACATTCCAGTTGCTGGTCACCAAGGTTTTTTCAAGACCTATAGGCAGATCCGAGAAAGGTTTTCTTGGAAAGGTTTGAAGAGAGAGGTTCAACGCTACATTCAGGAATGTCCTGTTTGTCAAGCAAATAAAAATGAGCATACATTGCCAGCCGGTTTGCTGCAACCACTTCCAATTCCCAATCAAAAATGGGAAAGCATTTCAATGGATTTCATCACTGGGTTGCCCAAGGCCCAAGGGAAGGATTGCATCTACGTGGTAGTTGACAGATTAACCAAGTTTGCTCATTTCTTTGCCATTACCAGCACTTTTTCTGCAGCCCAAGTTGCAGATTTGTTTTTTCGAGAAGTGTTTAGGCTTCATGGGTTGCCAAAGAATATTGTAAGTGATAGGGACAGCAAGTTCCTAAGTACCTTTTGGCAAGAAGTTTTCAGAATGAGTGGTACTGTGCTCACTCCAAGCACGAGTTATCACCCCCAAACTGATGGGCAGACAGAAGTGGTGAACAAGTGGTTGGAAGGCTACTTGAGAAATTATGTGTCAGAACAGCAGAAAGCTTGGGTTAAGTGGCTGCATATAGGCGAGTACTGCTACAACTCTACCTTTCATATGTCAATCAAGATGTCGCCTTTCTTGGCACTTTACAGATATGAAGCACCCAGTTTTGCAGACTTGGTGTTTGGTGACAGCAAAGCACCTTTAGCCAAGGATTTGTTGCAGCATAGTCAAGACATAATGAGATCCTTGAAGGATAATTTGCAGATTGCACAAAATCAGCAGAAGTTGTATGCTGATCAGAGGCATGTTGAGCGTTCGTTTGAGGTTGGGGATATGGTCTATCTTCGTTTACAACCTTATAGACAGTCTACTCTCAAGAAGAGTGGAGCTGAGAAGCTCAAACCTCACTTCTATGGGCCATTTAGGGTCATCAGAAAGGTTGGGGCAGTAGCTTATGAATTAGAGCTACCTTCAGATAGCAGAGTGCATAACGTCTTCCACGTGTCCCGCCTCAAGAAGGCACTTGGACAAAATGTGGTTGCTTCTTCACAGTTGCCACCATTGGATGAAGAAGGACAGTTGGTTCTAGTTCCCGAGGAGATACTTGATGTCAAAGAACGTTCCTTGAGGAAAAGAACTATCAGAGAATGTTTGGTAAAGTGGAAGAACCTGCCTATGGAGGATGCCACTTGGGAAAGTGATGAGATATTGCAGCATCCTAGTTTGCGATTGCTTGAGGACAAGCAATCTTGGGGAGGGCGGACTGTAATGTCCCCTTCTCAAACCTGATCGTGCATATGACCTTTGGCCTTTTTTCTGGAAACCCGAAGGCTAGTCGGAAGGTTAAATTAGGGTTTCCTATTTTTGAGGAGGTCTTGGCTCTGAGATGGTGGATTCAATGGCGGATTCCTTCTGGGTTTTCAGAGGGCTTCGCAGCAGTATGTTCATCTCGGCATTCAGAGCACTTTTTGGAATTTACTATTTTTAGTAAATTCTATTTTTGGCAGCTTTCCAGTTGAGTTCAGCTCGGTTGACTTCCTGCTTCAGTTTGGTCAGATGTTGGCTCAGTATTGGCTTCAGGGCACCTCCGGAGGGATAAGCTAAGTCATCTAATTAAAAGTCACGTTTAAATATTATATTTTAATGTTGACCATGGGCCTAGATTAATGACTTAAAGATGTTTTAAAAAGGGGGTCTTTGAGGGTGGCGCCCTCATTAAAAGATTATTTTAATTATTGCAAAGTCAAAGCAAGGTTATGAAGGGCGAATTTATCAAGCATGATGTTTATTTAAAATATCAAATCAAAGCCATAAAGGAGAAGTACGCCCTCTTGAGGAGATGAGAGGTTTTGACCTAAAAGCTGATTTTAGGGTTTTGCGAAGTCAAACGAAAATTATAAAGAGGAGTCTTGTGCATCTTTTTTGGGCATCTTATGTTTGGAATATTGTTATGCTGCCGAAATGGTGCTGGATTGCTTCGAGGAATGAATGCCTCCTAGCCTTGGCTCGACTTCTTGCTTGAAA
>CM021106.1:160057819-160217812 GCA_007115665.2 Sequoiadendron giganteum | reverse complement strand
GGAGGAGAGAGCACATTGTTGGATTCCTCTAGCTTTAAGGAATGTGGAAAAGTAGCAGTTCCATCACCCATTGAAATTGTATCAAGCATAGACTCAAGAGCACAAGTAAGCACCTTAGTCAAATGGGTGGGGGAATGAGGAGGAGTCATACTCTAAAGAATGAGAGAGGAAAAAAAAGAAGATTTTTTAGGAGGAGAAACAACGTAATGGAAAGATGCAACCCCATCCCACCACGAAGTCTTGCAATAAGGAGCGGTATTGACATGTTTTCCGACCCCTTTGTTACTACACAACACAGTAGCATGATCTATCACAAAGCAAATTCTACATTTGAGTGCAATATTCTCATAATCAATTGGCTGACACCAACGCCTATTTCCAAATTTGAGAGAGATTTCAGCTGGAAGACCTTTTGAGACATCCATTGCAACACATAAGTGAGCAAAAGTCATGTTTTCATAGTTGATTGTTTCTTTGGAGATGCTGTGAAATTTTCCTAGACCATTCCCAATCGCTTTAAGGCAACCAATTTCCCAAAATTGTAGTGGTAAGTAAGGTAGGTGAACCCACAAGAATGCAGTTGAAAATGTCTCTGTACGCGGATCTAATGAGGGGAACTAGGGTTTCATGCACAAAAAGTCACCTTGATAAAACCATGGTCCAATGTTGAGCACCATTTCTTTGTCCTCTATTGATTCAAATTCTAAGATAAAAAACCCCTTGGCGCATGGGTATATATTGATTTCATCTTCCAGGAAATCCTTCCAATTGGCATCAATCCATGAGTGAAGGTCACAGAGTTTGAGCCAAGTCTTTGTGAATAAACATATTAAGGAATGATTTTACAAAAATTCTTCTTTGTCACAAGAAAAATTGTCCAAACATATTTTGAGGGAAGAGGAAGCATGGTGGATAGGGAAAGGTGGGCAACCACTGTTGTGAAGATCCTGAGTTTCAAATCAGCCATAGCCCCTAACAGCACCACCATAAGTGGTGGAACTTGCTAAATTTTTCCCGAAAAGGAAAGAACCCCTTGTTTGCAAGCCATGGTAGTGCGCAGAAGGGCAAGAGGCTAGGGCATCCACAAAAAAATTTTGTTCTGAATCGTCTGCTCCACCATCATCTAAACCCCTAATGGCAAGCTTCTTTGCAAGACAATGAGGATCTGAAGCCCTAATGCAACCACTTTTCCAGAGACTAGAGGAAACAGTCCTTGGCAAGGTGGAAACCTATGGAAAGTCGCCCTCCAAGACCCTTGTGACGTTGAGCTCTGATAGAGGATCGGCCAAACCTAGGGCATGGCGAGGGCAACAAGACCTTTCACCCTTAGTTGTGCATCCTATGAGATTAGCTTCACCATTTTTCTTTGGGAGCCTATGTACCTCTCAAGCAGAGAATGCAGGGGTAAGCAAAGCAAAAGATTTTTGCAACATTTCAGAATATTTGAGGATAAATATTTTGGGGAAAGCTTTTTTTTAGACTTTTATTAAAAACTAGGGTTTTTGTACAATAATTTCATTTATATTGTGTAATTTCAATTAGATTAATTATTTTTAACTTTAATCAAGTATTACAGCTGGGAATGAAAATGCACAAATGCTAAATGCTCCACCACCTCTGCAACCATCAATTGAAGACTTAATTGGTGAAAATTTGGAGCAATTGAGGGGCATTTGAGATGTTTATAAGACAATCCCTCAATTATCAAAAATAAAAAACACATTGAAGGAAATAATTGAAAATATAGAAACCCTCTCCACCCAACATAATACCTTCCATTCACGGCGAGAAGAAATGAGGAAATATTACTCATGTGAATTGTCTTACAATGAAGTGAAAGATCTCCAAATAACAAAATCCCAAATAGCCTCTTTATTCATTAACCCCCGCACCGGTTTGCTAGTTAATGTTAATAAACCAAAACTTTCTATAAAATGGTGCACGAATAGGGACATTGTAGATAAATTTTGGGATCGTTGGTGTATGGTTTTTGATAAATCACCAAACAAAAATTGTGATATACCATTTTTATTTACTAAAAAATTATACGTTGAGTTTGTGTTAGGGCATCATGTCAATTACTTTGACATTAAACCCTTCTAGGGAGTTAGTGGAGGTATGCCCCATGATAGACTAGGGGCAGTTAGAGTAGTCTCATGCCCATATGTTCCCCCTCCTCCCCTTCCTCCACCACCTCCAGTATATCATCCAAATATTATCCAAGATGCAACCACACAAACTATTCAGGCTATTCACTCTTTGAGTGGTCTTTTGGTTTCACATGATTCTATAGTAGCTTAGTCACATTTTGGTGATGTTGGTGATGGCTCGAGTGCTACTGCATCATCCTCCTTAGGTCCACATATTTTTGTGCCACATACTTGCACTATGTGCCACCAGATATACTTGGGTCCTCTTGTATAGCCTATTGAGCATCCCTTGGATATTTCCAATAATGACCTCCATGATGTGGACATCATAGATCAGACACAGGGGAGTGGAGCGCACCCTACAGATTCCTCTCTTGCTAGAGAGGGGGATGTTGGAATAGTGACATGGCTAAGATCTAAGTTGTAAATTCATAACTTGCATTTGTTTTTAAATGAATATTAATAAGGGATAGTATCAAGTACTAATATTTATTTAAATGGTCTATTTAACAGTTGATGTCTGAGGAGGAGCTCACACAGGTGACTGATAGCACCCTTAGGGCCATTTCATTTGGCCTTGACATGCACATAGTATATATTTTCACACTCACTCATTTACATTTTTTTATTATATACTTGCTTGTCATTTGAATTGTCATTAATGAAATTATATATAATAACATATGTTTATCTTATTTTCCTCTTGTAAGAAATACCTAGTGCGAGTGAGGTGCAGCCTTTTCTAGACTATGGAGGTGCAAAGTTAGATAAGGGGAAGGTAATTGAACTCAAATTGGATTGAATTAAGATTTTTAAGATCTTATATTGATTATACATACATTGACATATATTGGTAGTTTCATATGTACTTTTCATTTTTATGTATAGGTGGTTATGACCTATACATCATTGTTGACAAGTGTCACAACGCCTGAAGGAGTAGGTATTGGAACACCTCAAGGAGCAGGTGTTGAAACACCTCAAGGAGGAGGTGTCAAAACACCTGAAGGAGATAAAAAAAAGATCAGCCTAAAGAGGTATGTGTTTATTTTATTTTGTGTTTGGTAAATATGTTCCTATTACCAACAATCGTATGCTAACTTGGATCAATTTTATGTTTTTGTTCACATATATAGATTGGCATTTCAAAAGTTGGCTTGGTTGGTTCTTTGAGAGGGGCATATTCTAGGAATCCCGACTCTTTAAAGAGACGTATATTTTAGGTAATCAATATTTCAATTTTAGAGTTCAATTAAAATTCAATGTATATTGATTTTGATGTTAATTATTTGATTTCAAATTATATAATATAACTAATCTCAATTGTGGTCTGAATTTTTCTTGTGCAACTACCTTCATAGCCAAAGAGTGCTTCAAAGAGGCTCCATTTTGATGATCCACGAGTAGTTTAGGATGAGATAGATATTTTGGCATGTAAATTTTGAATAGATGTTGAGATGGCATATGCCACATTTTGTACAAATTTGTTTGAGTTGGCATTAATGCCATTTTTCTATATGTACATACACTTGATTATTGGATAATTTGATATATAGAAGTTGACAATTGAAATTAAATTTATTCCTCATGTGCATGATTAAACTCTTTGAAAATTTAATTTTGAGCAATGGTTAAATATCAATGTAGAATAACATAGAAAATAATGGTTATATTTGTGAACCCCGATCCTATTCCTATACAAACACAACAAACTAACACATAGTTAGGTTCATATGCAAGATAAAAGAGGGATTCCCCATGAAATACATTTACAAATACTCAAAATAGGAAAATGAAGAAATAAAACATGAAAGACAAATGAAATCCTAATTAATTGTGCAAACTCTTGATCCCATGGGGGAATTGGTGTCAATTGGTGTGTCGAAATTGGTCCTTTCCCAACTCCTTTGTTGCAATGTGATAATTTGTGTATGATTGAATCTCAATAATAGAATTTTGGCATAACCTAGCTATGAAATTATGAAAGTGATGAACACTTGAGGTGAAATGGAAAAAATTAGCTCTCAATGTGAAGAGAGTAACTTTGCTAAAATGGTGGATGAGGATGAAGTTGAGTATAATAAGTTTACTCAAATTATGGATGTTATAATGAGAGGAAGAGTCTCTCATTTATAAATTTCCAAAATGGAAGAGAAAGTGGAATTGAGCAATGTGGGATCATTCAACATCCAATGGCCAAGTGCCACTTGTCAAGATATGAATGGTTGAAGGTTGTGCACATTTTAGTCAATGTGCATGATAAATTCTATGAGGTTCAAATTTGAAATTTGAATGTGACATTTTTAGAGGGAAGGGAAATGGAGTTAATGCCACTTGGCTCAAGTCCAAGGACATGTAAGAGGCCTTAAATGCCTTGTTGGAAGTACCCATCCCCTTTTGGAGGGATTTTTGAATTGGAAGAATATTCCACAAAAGATGCCATTTTGAATGGAAATTGATGAATTAATAAATAAAATAAATTGATTTATTGTGCAAGTAGCAAGATCTAGAGGATTGGAGTGATTGAGATTAGCATTAATCAAGATTTGATTAATTAAGAGGGGGATTAGCTAATTTGACCATTTTGACTTAGATTTTAGGATTTAAATAAATCAAAGTTGAGAGAATAATGATTTTAGATTTAATTAAATAAAGATTGATTTATTTAATTAAAAGAGGATGATGTTGGATTTAAACCAAATAAAGATTTATTTAATTTAAATGAGATGAATTTAGGGATTAATCAAATAAAATGATTTATTTAATTAAAAGGGGGATTACAGATTAATTAAATAAAATTGATTTATTTAATTAAGAGATGAAGAGTGATGAATTTAATCAAATACAGATTATTCGATTAAATGACTAGCAAAGGAGATGATTCAGGATGAAATGGTGTTAGTAAATCAGGATCCAGTGTGTTAGATTGAATTGTCTATTTTCTATGTCTACAATATTATGTAGTTTATATTCATATCGCTGATTTGTAATGTCCCCTTCTCAAACCTGATCGTGCATATGACCGTTGGCCTTTTTTCTGGAAACCCGAAGGCTAGTCGGAAGGTTAAATTAGGGTTTCCTATTTTTGAGGAGGTCTTGGCTCTAAGATGGTGGATTCAATGGCGGATTCCTTCTGGGTTTTCAGAGGGCTTCGCAGCAGTATGTTCATCTCGGCATTCAAAGCACTTTTTGGAATTTACTATTTTTAGTAAATTCTATTTTTGGCAGCTTTCCAGTTGAGTTCAGCTAGGTTGACTTCCTGCTTCAGTTTGGTCAGATGTTTGGCTCAGTATTGGCTTCAGGGCACCTCCGGAGGGATAAGCTAAGTCATCTAATTAAAAAAGTCACGTTTAAATATTATATTTTAATGTTGACCATGGGCCTAGATTAATGACTTAAAGATGTTTTAAAAAGGGGGTCTTTGAGGGTGGCGCCCTCATTAAAAGAATATTTTAATTATTGCAAAGTCAAAGCAAGGTTATGAAGGGCGAATTTATCAAGCATGATGTTTATTTAAAATATCAAATCAAAGCCATAAAGGAGAAGTACGCCCTCTTGAGGAGATGAGAGGTTTTGACCTAAAAGCTGATTTTAGGGTTTTGTGAAGTCAAACGAAAATTATAAAGAGGAGTCTTGTGCATCATTTTGGGGATCTTATGTTTTATGATATTGTTATGCTGCCGGAATGGCTTTGGGATTGCTTCGAGGAATGAATGCCTCCTAGCTTGGCTCTTCTTCTTGCTTGAAAGATAGCAACTAGTTGAGAGATAGTTTGTAATAGGTTTATCTTGCATTTCAGTTGAGTATCTTGCATTTTTGGAGTTCTAGATTTGCATTTCAGTCTCATTTTGAAGTTGCTGAAGTCAAGCTGAATCTGTAGTTTCACTCATAAATCTGAAAATAAAAATACAGTCGTTCTGGGTATTGATTCATTGAGTTTCCTTGATAGGGGCGACCCTTCTTGCAAAGATTCAGATTTTAATATTGAGTGTTTATTTTTTAAAAGCAAAATTGCTTCTCTCTATTGGCCACACCATTCTGGTCTGCCTGGCAAATGTTTAGAAAAAAGAATACTTCGATTTGTTAGCTGTTTCTTGGTCTAGTCCTCATTTCCATCATTATAGCTTTCGTTTGCATCAGGTCTCATGTCATTCTGGCAAGTATTGAGTGAGTTGTGAGCATTTTAGTGGATTCTAGGGTTGCTGGTTATGCATATTACGTTGCTGTTTTGTTATATCAGTCTTGAGTAATCTGTATTTTGGTGAAGAGTTGTATCTGGAAGGTCATAATTAACCTTGGAATGATCATATCTATTATTGCAGCAGTGGAGAGCTTCTAATCTTGTTTATTGCAGGCATCTTCTGATATTTTGTAAGTTGAACAGTAGTACTGTCAGCATTTCTCTTAATCTTACTTTACATTCTGAAGCTGCATTGTATTTCTGTATATCTCCGCCATATGGTCGCCTCATTTCCACTCTGGAATTGGGTAGCACATACTTGGTGTTGAGTTTACTTTCAGCATAGTTAGCATCTCCATCATATGGTAGCTCCCATTCCATCTTGGTTTGGAAAGCACATTCTTGACGTTGAGTTCCTTTCTGTATTTAGAGAAGAAGATCCTCTGACCATATGCTCGCCATCATCGGCGCCATCCTTGGTTAGAGTTGCTTTTTGCATAAGCAGTTTAATTCAGATCCTCTGACCAATGCTCACACCTTGCCCACATCGGGATCCTGGTGTACATTCTGGTTAGAGTTGCTTTCTGCACGTTTTGGTTTATCTTCTAACCTTAACGGGTGCATTGTTTGAAATCTGTTAATTGAAAAATTAAAAAAAAATTGGTTTGGAATATTTCAGTGGTATCAGAGCCAAGATCTTGCCACCCTGTGAATAATCCGTCTATGAGTGACAGAGAAAAAAGGTACTTTGCAAGAGAAGACAAGAAGGTTGGAAAACAATTCCAGCTTTATCAGCCTCCAGAAGGTCAGATAGCTTCAGGAATATTGAGGGCTCATTGGGAGTCTTCTCAGGAAACAGACATGGCAGAAGGTGAGAGGTCAGTTGGGGGTAACAAGAGGATTACCACCAACAGAGATGACAGTGGAAAAGGGAGAGATGGGAGAGAAAGATCCATGAGTCCAGGAAAGAGATTTGAAAGAAAGATGGATGCCTTGATGGACATGGTATCTTTCATGATGGGGAAAGTGGGCCAGAACACCACTCCATAGAACAACTCAAGGCATAGAGGGGAGCATAGTGCTTCCAACCAGCATGATGAGCATGTAGCTCGGACGGTGTCAAACAACACTTACATTTCCTCCAGGCCGTTCAAACCCACCTTTTTGGCACCTGTAAACAATCAGCCAGATCCTGAAGAGAATGCTTCATTCGTGGAGCAGTTGAGACTGGGTTGTGCAGAGTATGATTCTCTACCTGCCGACATCAGGATGGATATGTCCTATAACGATTTCATGGATCATAAAAGGAAAAACAAAGGACAAGGGAGACACTATGATCAAAGAAGACCAACAAATCAAGGAGACTTGTACCAAGCTGTCAACAAGGTGACACTTCCACACTTTGACGGGAGTGATTCCAGTTCAGCCCGAGCTTGGATTCAGAAGCTGGATAACTATCTAGCTCTCAGACCTATGGCATAAGAAGAAGCGATCAAGTTCGCTATGCTACACCTTGATGGGGTGGTGCACGAGTGGTGGTACCATGGATTAATTACTCTGGGTCATTGATCTATCACAACTTATGAGGAGTTCACTACCAGGCTCATTGAGAGGTTCGAGAAGAAGGATCTAGAAGTCCATTTTAGGGAGTTGGCACAGTTGAGACAGTATGGCACTGTTGAAGCCTACATAGCTGAGTTTCAAAGACTTTCAGTTATGGTCACTGGAATTACAGAAAGAAGATTAGTGATCCTATTCACTGAAGGATTGATGGAGCCACTCAAGGGTTGGATCAAAGCTTTTGATCCACCGTCCTTACAAGAAGCAATGAAAAAAGCTAGAAACATGGAGTGGGCTGCTCCCAAAGCAAAGTTTCCTTCCAAACCAGCCTTTCACAAAGGGGATAGAGGGAAAAAGTTTCATCAAAAGCCTCACCATAAGGAGTTTAAACCACAGAAACCCCATGGCTCAAGATTGGATCCAGAGACTATCAATGAACTCCGAAGGAAGGGGTTATGTTTCCGTTGTAGGGAAAAATGGTCCCAAGATCATGTGTGCCCAAAGGGTGCTAAAATTCATCAAATTGAGTTCTATACAGCTGATGAAAGCAATTCTGATTTTTCTGATCAGCAAGTGATTTTGAGGACAGCGATGAAGAAAATACCCCAGAAGAGTCTGAAGGTGAAAAAGAAAGTGGTGGTACATTGGCTCAACTTTCGAGCTTCCAAAAGAATGAGTCCTTTAAAGTTCATGGGATGATCAAAGGGCAACGTATTGTTGCTTTAATTGACACTGGAGCAACACATAACTTCATAGATGAAGTTGTGGTGGCAAAGAAAGGATTGCAAACAGAAGACTTTGAAGGGTTCAAAGTTATGGTTGCGGATGGGTTTCACATCTCATGCACCAAGAGGATTCCGAACATGTCAATGCAATTGGGCAATTACGAAGTCAAGGATGACTTCTACGTGGTCAATATTGGAGATACGGATGCTGTCCTTGGCATTCAATGGCTGCGATCTCTTGGAGAGATCTCTCTAAATCTGCAAACTATGGAGTTGAAATTTCAATCCGATGGAAAGAAGGTGGTGTTGAGAGGGATGTCAAATGGTGGCCCTCGGATTGTGTCATTCAAGAGGATGGCGAAGTTGATACGTCATGATCAAGTGGAGTGGGCTGCGGAGTGCATGATTCTTCCAGCTAGTCCCGCTGAAACGAAAATAGAGCATCCTCCAGATATTCAGTCTTTACTCACCAAGAAGAGTAAAGTGTTTGCTGATTTACCCCCGGGACCTCCTCCTGATCGAGGTTCAGAACACATCATAGAGCTCAAAGAAGGAGCTAAACCGGTGATCACAACTCCATATCGGTATCCGAAGAGACAAAAGGATGAGATCGAGAAGAATATTCAGGAACTTTTGGAGATGGGTTTCATACGCTCAAGCAAGAGCCCTTTTGCATCTGCAGTGGTTCTTGTGAAAAAGAAGGATGGTACCATGCACATGTGCGTGGACTATCATGCTTTGAACCAAAGCACAATAAAAAATAGATACCCCATTCCTAGGATAGATGAGCTCATTGATGAGCTACATGGGGCTAAGTTCTTTTCGAAGATTGATCTGAGGTCGGGTTACCATCAGATACGAATGAGGGGATCAGATGTGGAAAAGACAGCTTTCAGATGTCACTATGGACATTTTGAATTCTTAGTCATGCCATTTGGGTTGACTAACGCTCCGGCCCCTTTCAGTCTTGCATGAACCGTGTCTTTCAGAATCAGTTACGAAGGTTTGTGCTGATATTTTTTGATGATATTCTGATCTACAGCAAGACTTGGGAGGATCACCTCAAGCACTTGGAGGATGTGCTTAGTATCATGGAATCTGAGAGCTTATTTGCCAAAGCTTCCAAATGTGAATTTGGAATGGTGGAGTTACTGTACCTTGGCCACATAATCAGTGCTGAGGGAGTAAAGGTGGATCCGGAAAAAATCAAAGCAGTAGTTGATTGGCCACCTCCTGAGAGCTTGACCCAGTTGAAAGGTTTTCTGGGTCTTTGTGGATTTTATCGGAGATTCGTAAAGGGGTATTCACAGAATGCTGCTCCCCTTACTGATCTCACCAAAAAGGGAGCCTTTGCTTGGTCAGAAAAGGCTCAAATTGTGTTTGATAAATTCAAGATCATGAGTTCGTGTCCAGTCTTGGCTATCCCGGATTTCTCCAAGCCATTCGAGCTGCAATGTGATGCTTCAGGTGAAGGAGTGGGGGCTGTCCTGATGCAAGACAAACACCCTATCGTGTTTGAAAGTAGAAAGTTACGGGGTGTGGAGAGGACATACTCAATCTATGATAAAGAAATGCTTGCTATTATGCATGCATTAGCCAAGTTCAGGCAGTACTTGGTGGGGAATAAATTCGTAGTTAAGACCGACCACAATAGCCTCAAGCATTTTATGCACCAGAAGGATTTAAATGAGAGGCAACAGAAATGGGTGAGTAAGCTTCAAGCTTACGACTTTGACATTGAATATGTCAAAGGAAAAAATAATGTCGTGGCCGATGCTCTCTCCAGAAGGCCTCATCTGAGCTCATTGTGTGAGCTTACTGCAGATTGGAGGGACATGTTGCTTGCTGATTATGCCAAAAATCAGTTTGCAACCAGCATTCTGGAAGGTACTTTCCATGATGAAAAGTACCAGGTGGTTGAGGGATTGATTCAGTATAAGGGAAGAATCTTTCTGGTGGCTGATTCTAAGCTCAAGAAGAAGATTCTTTTGAATTTTCATGACATTCCAGTTGCTGGTCACCAAGGTTTTTTCAAGACCTATAGGCAGATCCGAGAAAGGTTTTCTTGGAAAGGTTTGAAGAGAGAGGTTCAACGCTACATTCAGGAATGTCCTGTTTGTCAAGCAAATAAAAATGAGCATACATTGCCAGCCGGTTTGCTGCAACCACTTCCAATTCCCAATCAAAAATGGGAAAGCATTTCAATGGATTTCATCACTGGGTTGCCCAAGGCCCAAGGGAAGGATTGCATCTACGTGGTAGTTGACAGATTAACCAAGTTTGCTCATTTCTTTGCCATTACCAGCACTTTTTCTGCAGCCCAAGTTGCAGATTTGTTTTTTCGAGAAGTGTTTAGGCTTCATGGGTTGCCAAAGAATATTGTAAGTGATAGGGACAGCAAGTTCCTAAGTACCTTTTGGCAAGAAGTTTTCAGAATGAGTGGTACTGTGCTCACTCCAAGCACGAGTTATCACCCCCAAACTGATGGGCAGACAGAAGTGGTGAACAAGTGGTTGGAAGGCTACTTGAGAAATTATGTGTCAGAACAGCAGAAAGCTTGGGTTAAGTGGCTGCATATAGGCGAGTACTGCTACAACTCTACCTTTCATATGTCAATCAAGATGTCGCCTTTCTTGGCACTTTACGGATATGAAGCACCCAGTTTTGCAGACTTGGTGTTTGGTGACAGCAAAGCACCTTTAGCCAAGGATTTGTTGCAGCATAGTCAAGACATAATGAGATCCTTGAAGGATAATTTGCAGATTGCACAAAATCAGCAGAAGTTGTATGCTGATCAGAGGCGTGTTGAGCGTTCGTTTGAAGTTGGGGATATGGTCTATCTTCGTTTACAACCTTATAGACAGTCTACTCTCAAGAAGAGTGGAGCTGAGAAGCTCAAACCTTGCTTCTATGGGCCATTTAGGGTCATCAGAAAGGTTGGGGCAGTAGCTTATGAATTAGAGCTACCTTCAGATAGCAGAGTGCATAACGTCTTCCACGTGTCCCGCCTCAAGAAGGCACTTGGACAAAATGTGGTTGCTTCTTCACAGTTGCCACCGTTGGATGAAGAAGGACAGTTGGTTCTAGTTCCCGAGGAGATACTTGATGTCAGAGAACGTTCCTTGAGGAATAGAACTATCAGAGAATGTTTGGTAAAGTGGAAGAACCTGCCTATGGAGGATGCCACTTGGGAAAGTGATGAGATATTGCAGCATCCTAGTTTGCGATTGCTTGAGGACAAGCAATCTTGGGGAGGGCGGACTGTAATGTCCCCTTCTCAAACCTGATCGTGCATATGACCGTTGGCCTTTTTTCTGGAAACCCGAAGGCTAGTCGGAAGGTTAAATTAGGGTTTCCTATTTTTGAGGAGGTCTTGGCTCTGAGATGGTGGATTCAATGGCGGATTCCTTCTGGGTTTTCAGAGGGCTTCGCAGCAGTATGTTCATCTCGGCATTCAGAGCACTTTTTGGAATTTACTATTTTTAGTAAATTCTATTTTTGGCAGCTTTCCAGTTGAGTTCAGCTCGGTTGACTTCCTGCTTCAGTTTGGTCAGATGTTTGGCTCAGTATTGGCTTCAGGGCACCTCCGGAGGGATAAGCTAAGTCATCTAATTAAAAAAGTCACGTTTAAATATTATATTTTAATGTTGACCATGGGCCTAGATTAATGACTTAAAGATGTTTTAAAAAGGGGGTCTTTGAGGGTGGCGCCCTCATTAAAAGAATATTTTAATTATTGCAAAGTCAAAGCAAGGTTATGAAGGGCGAATTTATCAAGCATGATGTTTATTTAAAATATCAAATCAAAGCCATAAAGGAGAAGTACGCCCTCTTGAGGAGATGAGAGGTTTTGACCTAAAAGCTGATTTTAGGGTTTTGTGAAGTCAAACGAAAATTATAAAGAGGAGTCTTGTGCATCATTTTGGGCATCTTATGTTTTATGATATTGTTATGCTGCCGGAATGGCTTTGGGATTGCTTCGAGGAATGAATGCCTCCTAGCTTGGCTCTTCTTCTTGCTTGAAAGATAGCAACTAGTTGAGAGATAGTTTGTAATAGGTTTGTCTTGCATTTCAGTTGAGTATCTTGCATTTTTGGAGTTCTAGATTGGCATTTCAGTCTCATTTTGAAGTTGCTGAAGTCAAGCTGAATCTGTAGTTTCACTCATAAATCTGAAAATAAAAATACAGTCGTTCTGGGTATTGATTCATTGAGTTTCCTTGATAGGGGCGACCCTTCTTGCAAAGATTCAGATTTTAATATTGAGTGTTTATTTTTTAAAAGCAAAATCGCTTCTCTCTATTGGCCGCACCATTCTGGTCTGCCTGGCAAATGTTTAGAAAAAAGAATACTTCGATTTGTTAGCTGTTTCTTGGTCTAGTCCTCATTGCCATCATTATAGCTTTCGTTTGCATCAGGTCTCATGTCATTCTGGCAAGTATTGAGTGAGTTGTGAGCATTTTAGTGGATTCTAGGGTTGCTGGTTATGCATATTACGTTGCTGTTCTGTTATATCAGTCTTGAGTAATCTGTATTTTGGTGAAGAGTTGTATCTGGAAGGTCATAATTAACCTTGGAATGATCATATCTATTACTGCAGCAGTGGAGAGCTTCTAATCTTGTTTATTGCAGGCATCTTCTGATATTTTGTAAGCTGAACAGTAGTACTGTCAGCATTTCTCTTAATCTTACTTTACATTCTGAAGCTGCATTGTATTTCTGTATATCTCCGCCATATGGTCGCCTCATTTCCACTCTGGAATTGGGTAGCACATACTTGGTGTTGAGTTTACTTTCAGCATAGTTAGCATCTCCGTCATATGGTAGCTCCCATTCCATCTTGGTTTGGAAAGCACATTCTTGACGTTGAGTTCCTTTCTGTATTTAGAGAAGAAGATCCTCTGACCATATGCTCGCCATCATCGGCGCCATCCTTGGTTAGAGTTGCTTTTTGCATAAGCAGTTTAATTCAGATCCTCTGACCAATGCTCACACCTTGCCCACATCGGGATCCTGGTGTACATTCTGGTTAGAGTTGCTTTCTGCACGTTTTGGTTTATCTTCTAACCTTAACGGGTGCATTGTTTGAAATCTGTTAATTGAAAAAAAAAAAAAAAAATTGGTTTGGAATATTTCAACCTACTCGTGTGCTTGAGCTACCTGCCTGTGTGCTTGAGCTACTTACTTGTATGCTTGAGTTGGTTGCTTGCTTGCTTGAGCTACTTGTTTGCCTACTTGAGCTACTTGTTTTCCTAGTTGAGCTATTTGCCTAGTTGCTTGAGCTACTTGCCTATGTGCTTGAGCTACTTACCTATATTCTTGAGTTGCTTTGCTATGTGCTTTAGCTGCTTGTTTGCTTGCTTGAGCTACTTGCTTGTGTACTTGAGCTACCTGCTTGCTTGCTTGAGCTACTTGCCTACAGGGTTGAGCTACCTAGTTATCTGCTTTAATTTCTTATTCTTGTGGAGCTCACCGTCATGTTTACTTTATGTTTAAACTATGAAAATGTTAATGTTGTGTGTCAAAATGCCGATGGGGGTTAGGAGGTACTAACAAATTAACTAAAGCTGAATTATTATTAGTATCCAAATGCAATAATGGATAGTTGTAACTATTGAATTGAAAAGGTATGACTCCCTCAAACTTGGGATACCAAGGGAGAGCATTTCAATACCATCAATTGAAGAATCCGATTCAAAATAGAACCTTAGTCAATTTAGGATCTCAAGAATAGTGATGAGGTGGGGAAGGACATAACTCTTAATATGGAAAGATGTTTGGAAATGTGATTGCTTGAGGACAAGCAATCTTGGGTAGGGTGGACTGTCATGTCCCCAAAATAGCAACACAAAAATAAATAAATAAATAAATAACCTCAAACATTTAAATGCAATTTGCATAAGAAAATGCATATAAATAAGAAAATATATTAAAATTATAAAAAGAAAAAAATTAGTAATTATAAGTATCACAATATAGTATTACAATCATCAAATATAATATTGAAATACAAACATTAGCAATTTAAATATTATTAATAGAATATATAAAATAAATAGCAATATTAATGTTAAATATAAAATAAATGTGTACCATATCAATATAATAATAATATATAGGCAATTTATTATTATTATGTAATAAATAAATATTATAATCATTACATATCAAAGATTGTAAAACATTAGAATAAAATAATAATAAGGTATTAGCAAAGTGGTTTTATTATTATACCTTAATGTTAAAATATGTTCAATAAAACATCAAAATAAGTATATAATTTGAAATATCATAATTATTAGTAATAATGTATTATTTTCAAAAAGAGATATTATTGTGATAATAAGTCTAACAAACAAATATATTTTATGAAGTCACCTCTTTCACCAAACAATACATTCCCCCCATGAGTCACCTAACTTGAATGGTATAAATAGAAGGAAGGAAAATAAGGAAGAGGGAAAAACATTGAGAAATACAATCTGCAATTCAGAACAGCAGCAACAATGATTGCTATGCATTGGAATATAGAGCCATTAAATATGTATATATTATTTAATGGGCATACAGGTATATGTGCATGAATGTGCATAAATTTTATAATGAATAAAGAATATATAAATACTAATATAAGGAACGAATAATAATTGAATAAGTAATAATATATGAATAATGAATAATGATTACTAATATAATTGAACAATGAATAAACATATATATGAATACTAATTGATATGAATAAGGAATTATATACATATACATATATATATTATACAAACATATATATATATTCACAATTATGCAATAATGATACTTATAAGTAATGATGACTCTTTAATATAAACATAAGTAGATTATGTATTATTATGAATTGTCCTCATCCTATGATTAAATGTAAGGTTGAAGGAAGACAATTAAAGAACAAGACATGGGAAGACATAGCTGATCAGGTGATGTACTCACTTAGCAATAATATTTAGCATATTTTGAATATGAGAAACTAATATTGCTCATTTGATTATTAGTGCAATGTTTTCCTTTGATGTTATCAATATTCTAATAGTTTTATGAATTGATGATAGTTTCTTTAGCATTATCATTACCATGAATGAAACTAAAGGGTATGATATAGCAGCATTTAATTTTCATCATTGTTAATATTACATTGGATAGTATCATTGATCATAGACAAACTAAATATGATGAGAATGTAGTAATACAAATCCATATACTTTTTTTGCATTATGTTACATTTCCATGCATCCATATAATACTCTCAAACATGATACAAGCATATAGATGATTCAATAGTAAATGCACAAGTGATTGTCCAAAGATTGTCTGCTCTGTGTTTGTACCCTATTAGGATGGGGGAAGCATCTGCCAAGTGGATTGCCTAAAAACCCCACTTTCAGGCCCGTACGCCCAAGGCATGGGATTGGTCATGAAGGATGGGGGTCCCACCTGGGGTTCTACCCTACATAGGCTCGAGACACGAGATTTACAATAGGAGGTGGTAGGCCGTAGGCCCTTGGCCCCTTAGGTTTCCCTCGTCTCCTAATAGGGCCAGTGTTTTCTGAGGTCCTGCCATGTGTGGAGAATGCAGGTACTAAGCCGTTGGGAAAGGAGGATTGTGGTGAACAACCTCTTGTGCCTAACAAGAAGGCTTCAGGGCAGATCCACCCATGGCACTCCTCTTGCTTGTTAAATTCCATTTATGATTATGCTCATATTTTGATATCTAGATATCGATTGCTAACAAATATGTGTATATGGAAATGTTGTTAACATGGTGAATGCAGATTTCAAACCAAGATTACTTCCTTAAAAAGAACATTTGGAAAGAAGAAACCCTAAACCTAATGAACAAGTGAATTCTAGGGAAAATCGGGTAAGGGACATTACAGTTCTTTCCAATCAAAGAGATGGCGTGTGTTCTCGGTGGTTGTAACTGACTGATATGCGTGTTGTAGATCAGCAACTGTCACTTCCTCTCTCGGCCTCTCTTGAACTGTCTTCAAGTCTGATTGTTGGATCTCTGATCGGAGTCCATGTGCTCTGTCTCTCAGCTGGTATGCTTCTGTTAATACACACCGTCCTTTGACAACAAACTCATCCACTTGACGTCTCAAGTGTTTACCGTATGTGATCAACTGATGATGGTTTCTCTCTGCTGGGAGATCTAACAACTCTTGAGGCAAAGTCGAGGAGTTGGGAGTGTCGTGCATCAAGCTAGAAATGTACATTCTTAATTGACGGTTTTCAACCTTCAAGGCTACTTTGTCTTGTCCATCCTTCGTCATTCTTTCCTTGACGCTTGCTGAGGCAATTCCGAGAAGGTCTGCCTCGACTTGTCAAGTGGTCTTTACAAGGTTCACCTTTGATAGCGTGAAATCCTCAACCCTCACATTGTGTATGTCTTTATCTTCAGGTGGGGCAGCAGTCTCTATGACAACCTCATTCTTTGCATTCCTCTCTACATGTGTCTGCTTCTTCAACTTCTTTGCCGACATGTCTTGGGGGACATGGTGGAACTCAGTGAAGTCAAGCTGATAAAAAGGTCTTTCCCTTTTCTTTCCAAGCGAGCTTTTTGGCTAGATAGAATGTCGGCTAGCCTCGCTGGAAGGAGGAATGTAGGACCCCTGAATGCTAGAAGAACGAGACTATGCCGTGGAGATGCCTCGTGGTGGCAAGTCCAAATCAATGGGACTTTGCGACCTTTGTGATGGTGGTGAAGACGGTGGCTTTATTTCTATCATAGGCACTGTTTCTACTGCAATTGCTTCTGCAATGGGTTCCATCTCTACAGTGATTATTTCAATCACTGGCTCTAGTGCAGCTGCAGTTTTCTCAACTATTTTAGGTAATTGGTGGATGTCTCCACCTGTACCTTTTGCTGATTTGTACCAGCAATTCCTCTTCTTCCCCATGTGCTCTCTGACATCCGCATTCCTTCGGGGAGGATGCTCATCTTCTTTTGTCTGGGTTTCTTCCTAGACGTGGAAGGTAGTGTAGATTGAACCGTTGGCAGCTCTGATCAGGGAAGTACTACCTTCCTTGTCTTTCCGCTAGAGTAAATTCAAGGTGAGGAAAGTATTCTTGGACCTTTTGCACACCCAATGTTCCCACAGTGTTTAGTGTTTTGAATTCGCCTTGGAAGGCTATTAGGTATACCAGGTAGGAACACGTGGAAACGGTGCTCTTCTAGAAACCTGGTAACTTGTTGGTGGAGCGTGTCATTGATCAGAGAGGCCCAGTCGTAATGTTCTTTTCAGCTGATTATTTTGCCAATAATATAGAACATCCACGACTGGAAGGATTTTCCCTCTTCTTGTCCAGTGGCTTTGCTGAGTAGAGTGATTAACACTGCGTACTCATCTTTGAATTCTCCTCGCCCAACCAATTTGGGCAAGTTGGTTTTCTTCACTTTTAACCAATGTTCAGCCACTATTAGTGAACACTTGTCCTTTGAAGCCTCGAATGCCTTTCCGCATTCTGTCACAGAGACAACCTTCCTGGTAGGGCATGGTGAAATCGCAAAACACGTCTCTATGTCCTTCGACTTTAAGCTACAAATCACCTTTCCGTCCACTGACAGGATTTCTCTTGTAGTAGGGTTGTAATGCTTTGTGCAAGAAGTTACAAGCTCAATGCTCTGTAAAGTGATAGGAATGGATGGAGCTTGGAATAAGTCAGACTCTTCAATGTTCTGCAATGTAATCTGGTTCATGCCCTCCAAGTCCTCAGAACTGACTACTGGATTTTTCTGCCATAAGTATGTGTCAATCGTCTTTAGATAATCATGGTACAAGACCGTCTTGGTCTTGTATTGTACCTGGGAGTACTGCATTCTGCAAGACTTAAAGATTGATTTGGCATTTGATCTTTTTCTGACACTTTCCCGAAACCCTTAAATATAGCGCCTGCCGAGAAGTATTTTTCCGGGAAAAATCTGACACATGGGTTTAATTCGTGCTTGGAAGCTGAACAAACCCAATTCCTTGGATTTTTGATTTGGAGACTTTTCCGGAAAGATCCTTAAAAATAGGGGCAGCAACTTTGTTGATTCTGACAATTTTGAGAAGATGGGTTTTGCTAGAAAAATGTGTTGAACATACCCAGTTGGTCAGATCTGAGGTAATCTGTCGTTTCCTGTGACATGCAAAGAATGATAGACAGAAATAGAGGAAGTAGACAGAAGGTGGATTGGAAGTTATAAACTGCTACTTTGCAAAAATCTGCTTCTGGAAACAATCCTCAGAGAAGAATACTTTTACTACCACTGATCTTCAGAAATATTGAAGATCCGTCCAAAACCTCTGCCAGATCTTGAAAATGTGTTCTTGGGAGCTATTTGTTGTTTTATCCTTCAACCTGCAAAAGAATAATGAAGAATGGGACGCCTAGCAAGAATATATGATGATTTGAGTTGAGATCCACCAAGTATGGATGCCAACTCGTGATTTAGGTCTAATTTGGAGTTCCAAAAGGTGATTTCCACTGATTGTGGAGTGTTTGGCCTCTTTTTGCCTCCAAATTTGCTAACTCAAGTCAACATTTTTCCTTTGACTTCCTTTAGGCGTCCATCCTTGGATTTGATCTTTTTTGTCAATTTAGCAAGCTGAAGTGCCTCTGTTTGATCTTCGATTCTGGTTGCTCAATTGATCTCTGGTAATGGCTGGCAATTCCGTTGTTGAGGTAGGATTGACCTGATGAAATATGTCAATGAGAGATCAACTCAGAAAACTGATTCTGGGCCTCTAGAATGAGGGGCGCCTTTCCTTGAGAGGGGCGCTTTTGACCATGCCTTAGTCAAAAATTGACTATTCCTTGTTCTGGCCTTTTCAGACCTTCCGTGCTTCAATCTGACGTTCATGTTGACAGATGAATCAAATGACCCTGCTCGATGAGGCGTTGGGTAGCCAGCTCAACCTTGCTCAGGATGATTGTCTTCTCAGTTGAAGATGGCAAGTTCAAGTCCTTTAAACTTACAGGCGCCCCTGGCCAGCAGGGGCGCTTTTAGCTTTTTGACTGGTTTTTTTATTGTTGTGAATTGACTATCTTTGACCTCCTCCATCAGATGACTGATTTGTCAGAAGTTCTCGCTGATAGTTTTATTGATGAGACTAGTCATAGCTGAGAAGGTCATCCTGGGAAGCAGTGAAGATTCTAGCTGAATCTGGATGCCTTTAAGAAAGGGTATCTTTCTTCAAGAGGGGCACTTTTGGCAATGCCTTAGCTAGTTTTTGGCTTGTCCTTTCATCTTTTCAATTCTGGCCTTTTCTGCTTGATCTCGACTGGTGATCGTTTGGCGTGTCCGATGGATTTACTGTTAGATTGATCACGTAGCTGGGAGGAAGCTGAAAAGATGTCATGTATGGAGTAGTTGCTTATAAATTCATTTGATGCTTTCAACTGAGGGGCACCCCTAGCTAGTAGGGGCGCTTTTATCTGGAAGCTCTCTGATTTGGCATCTTTGTTGTTTGTAGATCCTCCATACTTTGTTGATGCTTCGCCAGTGATCCTTGAATCAGATGATCTTGCTGGTGATTCTGTTGTCGAGACAGCACGAACGCGAAGGAGATGACTAAGCTGAAAATGCAAAGTGATTATATTTGCCCTCTGAGATCCAAGGGCGCCTTTCTTCAAGAGGGGCGCCTTTTTCACCTTTAGACTGTGTTTTGCCTTGGCAGCAAAAACGTGCACCGTCCAGAGTTAGCCAAATTTTGGCCTTTTTCGTTTTGAGAAACTCCCTTGCTATAACATCTTTTTGACCTTTTCCGCCATGGCTTCTTCGTTGGAGCTTTTGAGGTTTAGCTTTCAGCACCTGGTACTAGCCAATCTGCCATTAATGGCTGTGGAGCTCCTAACTTTGTTACTGAAAAACGAGAGTAGACCCACCAGAGTAAAACATGTCTTTTGATTTTGACTTGATCAGTGTGATCGTGAAGTCAATTAACCCTATCAGAATTATTTTCAATCATTTCCGGGAAGGTCCTATATTTAAGGGTTTCCCTAAAAATAGGGGCATAAAACCCTAATTTTCAGATTTTCAAAATTTTAACCATAAGTTCCTTGACAGAAACCCACAAAGACTTCATGTTTGTTTTGACCTAAAACATACTTTTAACGACATTTTTACATTGTTTAGCTCAATTTAAGCAGAATGCCAAAAATTTCATTTTGGGTACAACAAAGTATGTAGCGTAATCTGTGATCACTATTATGTGTCCATTAGTTTGCTTGATTTGGCACTGGCCATTGACATGTCTGTCTTGAACTAGTTAATAGAAAGAAATTGTCTTTGCATACAAGCTGCTAAAGTTCACAACATAAAGAAAGGGCACCAAATTTCCCTATAAACCATTAGGAGTGGAAAAGGAGGACCACATAATTATCAAAAAAATATATAGTTGTCAAAGCATGATGTAAAAAACATTCATCATCAAGATGAATACGATTCCAAAGAGAATCTTCATGTTTATCTACGTAGATGCCAAAGAGACTTGACGATAGAGTTCATTTTTGGTAAAAACTCACAAAAATGAAAAAAAAAAAACCAATTTTCTTCTTTAAACCATCAGAAAAGTGAAAGAGGAGGACCGTATCATCAGCAAAAATAGATATAGAAGTCAAAGTCAAAGCATGATGTAATAAACAACCACCATTTACATGAGTATGATACCTTAGAAAACATTCAATCTCAACTATCTAGATAATTCTTAACTAAGATATCCAAACCAACTCCAATGATGATGCTAGTTCCTTTTTGAGATGTATCTACTTACAATTTCAGGAGCAAAATCAATCTCATGGTTTCCTGCTGTCCATATCCAAGGTTGGTAAGCTGCACTTTTTTCAACAAATCGCCCCCAAGTGTCCCACCTTCTATTATCATGGAATGGATAGTTATCTGCATAAGAAAGATCTCCTACAAACAGAACTGCCTGTCCTTTTGTCTTTAAATAATGCTGAAAGGTCCTATTTGAGTCAAATGTTTGACCAAGATCTCCTGCATATACAACAACTCTTATAACAGCCAAACCAAAAATTAAAAATAAGATAAGCGTAATATCTCATTTCAAAGCAAAAACTTAATTACCCTTTCAAGTTAGAATTTCTTTGTTATGAATCTTGTTTTTTGTGAACAAATAAGTTTCTATCTTACGATAAGAACAGTAAACTAAAGTTTCATAACAATTCTTTCTAACCTTATTAACAACAAAATATTTATATTAGAAAACCATCAAGACTTCACAAAAACATTATGACAAGTCTTAAACTAAGGAATCAGGACTGTGGAGGATGATGACTAAAATTCGTACTCGATCCAAAATTTTCAAATAGGTTTAAGCGCGATAATCAAAGAGAGGATTGGAATAAATTACAATTAACAATGATCTTTGGGGATTGGAATCTTTCCGCTAGAAAAGTTTTGAGGGATTGGTAATATTCTATCCAGAATTAAGCATATTATAGAGTTCAATAATCACAAACATATCCTTCCAAATCCAAAGAGAATAGCATAATTGAAAATGAAAATTGGTGAAAGAGAATTTCTAAACTGCAGCATATAACACAAGTCAATCCAGCCATGATATTACACTTCAATATGAATATAATAAATAAAATGGATCCTACAGTTTAATATTTGTCAGGCCAAAGAAAAATAAACCTGGATTTCATGACTTTTACCAGAGACCAATTTCTAAGACTTTGTCCTTTTTCCTTCCTTATCTAAGATATTTATTTTATCTTAATATATTGTCAATACAAAAACATTTAAATGGAAGGCACTATTTCAAGAGTCAATTGATATTTATTTACTGAAGAATGGAAAATATGATGAGACAGCTTAAAATATAACTTATGAAACATTTTCATGGTTGTGACCTAGTAACGATCACATAATTGAACTTGGTATATTTTATACATGCCTATATCTAATTTCTTCTTCTCCTATTTCAGACACACAAAGTAAAAGCCAATTGATATAAGAACTAAACAACTAGTTATCTACAAAAGAGAACATTATACACAGATCTGAGATTTTATGATGCTTTCGTTATTGCCATACATACAAGATCCCCAAATATGATCTGTCCTTTTTATGAGTGGAAACACACATTAAAGTTATAAATGTCATACCATCATAGATACAATAGTTTATATGAACAAAAGTAGATTGCAAATGTACATACATAACAATAACCTAATATTAATACCAAAGATTTAAAGGGGACTCCGTACTACATATCAATATTTATTTTCATCTTTCATTTAAATGTGTTCTTTATTTATCAAATCAATGCAGATAATCATATCTGGATAAAAGTTCCACACACAAGCTTTATTGAACCTTCAAACAAGAAAAAGCCAAAAAAGGAAGGTTTAGAGGAATTCCACTTCTTTGAAAAAAAATATGAAGCATATGCATTGAATCAACTCATATTACTATTTGAAACCAATGGTCATAAATTCCATTCTAGTATTTAATGAAAAGAAATAAAAGCATTATGATACTAAATCCACTTCTAGAACACCATGGATCTTGTGAAAATACACAGGGTCTCAAGTTTTCTATAAAATAATTCATAGTAAACTATTAGAGATGCATAAATATTTTAATTCAAAGATTTTTTCTCCCTTTTCTTTATCGTCATTAAGAATTACTACTACACCCAACAATTTTTTTCTACATTGTTACATCTACACTAAGATTTCAACCACCCAAAGTTGCAAACCTTTATTTAGTGCACCCTAAACCTAAAAAATCTCATTATTTGAGGTCACCTTTGAATTCACTTGTAATAAAGTTCATAGAGCCAAACTATTGTAACTTGTGGTATGTTCTTTGTTAAGGTTGGGTACCATAGACCTTGAAAATTATTAAGTTATACTGTACTACCATATGCTATTAGATTTTAACAGTGGAATAGAAATGGAAATTTTAATTTATGGCTAGTCTTTTAATCTAGAAGCTAGGAGCAACTTAAGGTTTGTTGTCTTTTGGTTTGCATGAATTGTGATACAAAATAGTGGGTTCAAAGCATCATATCCTCTTTGAAATAGTTATTCCACAAGTTAAAAGGTCTTATTGTAATTTCAAAATTATATCTACATAGTTAATGGTTAGTTGGGTCATAGATCTTCCATAGAATTCTAAGAAAAATTATGGCAAGGCACCCTTATAAAATCTATTTAACTACGAAGAAGCAAACCATTGCTTGGGGTGTTCAAATAGATTGGTTTAATGGCTGTTTCTAACATTTTGGTGTAGAGAGAATGGATTCAAAGTGAGGAAAATTTACAATGTACTTCATAGTCAATAATGGTTATCAATTTCAATCTCTATAATTCTTTTGACAACATTATAAAATGTAATTTGATTGGTATTTTCATGGGATGCAGACCACCTTAAATGAATATTCACTCTTGTGTAAGATAATTAGTGTATGAACATGAATTTGCACCCCTAACGCAAATTCCCCTTTTACCCTTATCCACTTTAGAAAACCAAATTCGGAGGCTTAATTCCACCTAAGCCCGCTGCCTTTGTTCCACTTGGCACCTGTTTTGAGTGTCGGTAGAGGCGTTTCTGTCTAGGACACTCATGCAACGCGCTTACGTCCCTGATAGATTCCCGCGTCTGGAGCTTGCAGAGGCGTTACCATTCCCATTGGGAGTCGACTTGTAATGCCCTCTTCGGCCGACCGACCCGAATATGGCCGTTTTCTTCACTCTTTCCTTCATATTCACTATTCCTGCTTCCATTTTGCATCTCTTGAATCTTGGGACCTCTCCATCCTTTTCATCTCATCCCTTCACAGACTTTGAGCAGTCTTCTTAGCACTCTACAATCCCTTTACAAGCTTGTTGGCGTAATAACTAACACCTCTGGAGTGTAAGTTTGTACGGACAATTATGCACACTATGTGATGAGTGTTACCAATTTTTCGCTACAACTCAAATGGTGGAGCTGATTTAAATGCTATTATATTTAAAAGTGAAATACAGTTATTTTTTAATATGCTTGAGTGCTATTTTGCACTTCGTTTTAGTTCATTAAGTCATAGTCATGCTTTAAAAGAGGAATCGGAGTTTCAAAACTTGTTATTAAATGTTTTACAGTCAAATGAAGTACAGGACCAAGCATGTGGGGAAAAACGAGCTCCCACAAGGGTAGAGCTCGGCATGCTGCCCCTTAAGTTGACAGGTGGGCTGAGGAAAAAGTATGATTATCATGCTCATCTAAACTATCCAAGCTTCCTGCAGCATAATAAATCTCTGTTTAAAGCTTCCTGCAGCAAATTTTTTAACTTCCTGCAACATAATACAGCTCTGGCGCTAAAGCATCTTGCAGCATAATGAACAAACAATGTGAAGTGGACCAATTTCCAGAGATGCAATAATCATGCAACTACATGGCTCTTACAGAAAGAAATGTAGATACAAGGAGCCTGTTTCAGCTTTTGAGCTAACTTCACACATTTTATAAAGGTTCCTAGAAGTATGTGAAGGAACATTCAAGTTTCATTTGGTCTTTCCATTAATGCCAAATACAATATAAAAATAAAAATGCAGAAATAAGCATGTTCATTCAGAAAATGGAGATACCCATGAGGGTTTGTTTCAAAACGCAAAATATAGATCTTTCAGTGGGAGCAGTCGAGTTTTCATCGTATCTTGAAATTTACAATCTGGGTTTGTGAGATTTTTGTACAGAATTTAGAAAGCGTCAAGACAAAAGAACCCTTTAAATATTTCACCGACCCAGTTCATAGTTTGGGATATATTTTCACCAGTCCGGAGACAGTGATTCTGTGTAGATGAAGCAACACAGAAGAATGAAACGTGCAAGGAAATCAAAGATAATGCATAAGCCGCGGCCTTAATGTTACCAATATTGCTTTTCAAACATACGGAGAAGAAATAGGCCTCTTTATTTGCTTTTTGGAGCATTTTGAGAGCATATAGGCATTAATTTATTATGCTTTTATCTTGGACGTGGTCAAATGTGACCTTTTCAACCTTTTGGAGCCTCTTTGAAGAGGAATCGGTTGCTAGAAATTAGGCTTTATTGTTTCATCCGAATTCTTGAGCTTCTAGATCCTTCTTTAGTGGATCTTGTTAGGAATTGAGTGTTATAGTCACTTATGTGACTTCATTGTAAAAAAGTTCTGGATTGGCATTTTTCTGCACTCAGTGATTTTTTAGGTCCTTTGGCAGAATTTTGCAGATTTTGTAACTCATTTAGACATGGAATACAATACATACTTTGGGCATTATTGAATGGAGTATTTTGTCTTCCTGTTACTGCGATATTGTGTATTTTCACATGATTGATTAAGTTATTGTGAGATAGTTTTTTGTTTCCCTTAACTCTGTCTCATGGCTTTAGTACCTTTTTGCAGAGAAGTGTGATGTTTGCAGGTTGCTTTTAGCTGTGATGTCTTCTCCTCCTAAGAGCTCAAGCAATAAGGCCTTTTTATAAAATACTTATGCAAGGCACATAGAAACAGGTTGTGCAAGTTGTTTTCTTCAGTCATTATGTACAAATGTATAAAATCTGAGTTTTTCAAGGTCTAAGTCATATTTTGGTGTATCACCGTAAGAGGTAGTTATCATTTAATGCAATCTTTCTCCCTTTTCCCCTCAAAATTTAGTAAAGTAGGTGATAACCAACTAGGAAGCCGGCCTTCTCCGGAGGTTCTTTTCCAAATCTTGGCAACCCATAGCCCGGAAAAGATCCCATGTTCTCTCTAAAAAGCTAGGTGTTGTAGCTTAACATGATTTATCATGCAACTTAGCTAGGGTGCAATTTTAGAAGATAACAATGAGTGCTCTTCAAATTAGGAGGGGAAGCTCCCTCTTTTGCTGGTATATATTCTAAAAGTAAAGTAATCTAAACCTATCTTTTTCGACTCAGCTGGAAGAGGCACAAGGTTAAGGAAACCAAGGATGTTGCAGCTAAGGGTTTTCTCTGGTTTCGCAGGTCTTAACTACAACTAAAACTAAATACTTTAATCTATCCAATTTCCTCAAGAAAACAGAGCATGAGGAAAAGGAGCAGGAATGGTTTTACACGATAAACCAGGTATAGACTCACAACATGAAGGCAAGGTGGCACAACAATTTGCTTGACTGAATAGGTTTATTATCACACACATCACACGATAAGATTTAGGTACAAACTCTCAACATGAAGGCAAGGTGGCACAACAATTTGCTCAATTCGAATAGGCTTATTGATAACAAAACATAAAGGATAGCCAACTAGGACAGTAAATTGCATAGGCGAAACACACGTACAATCTACGATCAAACTAGCCACTATATTTAACTAAGGTAAGCATTCACCATAATAATTGCATGAAACCCAAGTGGCATAACAATTCATTATCATAATAAATACTCGTGAACAGATACAAAATAAGCAATATTACAGGCAAGGTAAGCACTTTATATATTACTCTCTCGTGCAAAAGTTATTTACAAATGAGCTGAAAGCTCTTATTTATAGACATCAAAGGTGTAGGCAACCCTAAAATCACCTTGAGTCAACTACAGTCTTGCAATGCATGCAAAATCTTATTGCTAAACCCTAATAGAGGAAACTATATAGTTAACTAGAAAGCTACCATCAGTTAACCAATACAAACAATGCTAACTGGACAGTGTGCAACATGCACGTCCTTATTGAAAGAAAAGCTAACTGATAACTAACATTAGTCAACTAACACTAACTAAGAGTCCATCCTCTTGCGAAGATATCTCCAAGAATGAGATAGGTGTGCCTGATATCAACAAGGAAAACTCAAGAACTGACGTTGAGTTAATTGCTGCTTGTGACTCATCCTCATAAACAATTGCAGGATCTAACTGGACGTCTACTCCAAGTCCTCTTTGTTCATCATCTCTCCAAGAATTTATCGATGGTATCATCATCTGGCACTCTGACGCTGTCCATGATGATCGACCGTTTGTCTAACTCCTTGTCTCCATCCTAGATTTCTCTCTAATTGTCTCTAACCTCTGTGGTCACCTTCTTGAAACTAATAGTCAACATTGAGAATTCCTCCAACTTGGACGCCTCTGGGTCTCCACCTAGGTTACCACGAACTAGCTCTTCAAACTCAGCCTGAACTGCCTCCAACTCGACGTATGTACCATCCTCATGCCGATAATGACATGGGATCTGGGTGATGTATTCGTTGATAAATTGAAGAGTTGTAGCAACCTTCTCCTGAATCATGCCCATCTTAGTAGAAACTCTGTCATATGTTTCCACTCTGCAAAGATACAACTCTCTCCAAGTGAAAAGCTTTCTTTTATCTTTTGCTGCTTCAATGGCGTCATAGGCAACTGCAAGTTGTGATATAAGAATCAGATCCTTCAGTTTATGCTCGGCTATGAAGATCTCGAGCTCCTGAATCCTCTGTCGAAGACCATGTGCGTCAACCCTCAACTGATACAGCTCTGTAAGGAGGTGTCGACCAGCAATGATGAAATCCTCAATCCAGGTATCTAAAAGCTTTCCTCGATTAATCAAGTAGCGAATCCTCTGCTGATCTGCGACGATCTCTCAAAGCTACAGGAGTAAAGGTGCTTGTCTCTCATTTCCATGAAGCAAACTCGAGATGTACATGCAGAGTTGCCTGACTTCAGCCTTGAGTGCTGCCTTATCTTCACCATCCTTCATGACACGTTCCTCCAGATTACTCGCGACGACCCTGAATAGGCTCGTGTCGGTGTGTCGAGTACTCTTATCTAGATTTGCTTTGACGAAGGTAAAGTCACCAACATCAACTTCATCTAGGTTCTTGCCTTCTCGAGGTGTAGCAACCTCTATGATGATTTCGACTTCAGGATTCTTCTCAATGTTGACCTACTTTCTGGCCCTCTTATTCAACTTGTTCTGATAAGGTTCACCGAACTCAGACAAGTCAAGTTCATATGAAGGCATATGCCTCTCTCTTCCCAATGACCTCTCAAGCCAAGATGAATAAGCAACGCTATCCTCTTGAGGAGGAGCTGCTTCTGCTGTGTCAACCACTGGCGGATCCACTAGTATGGAAGTCTCGTGTACTGGAGATTCAAGCTTTGAATCAATGTCTATAGGAGACGACTGCAGTGAGAAAGGTGGACCTAGAGATGACGAATCAGCCTCAACCTGAATCACCGATTCTGCTAGAATTACTGGCTCTACTGGAAGTACTGGCTCTGTCGGAACTACTGGCCTTGCAACTTGTTTCCTCTTGGTGATTCTCTTCCCTTTTGAATTCATCCCAATCTTAACCCCTTCAAGCAGCTTCAAGATAACCTTAACTCGAGGATTCACCCTAGAAGTAGAAGGCAAAGAAGAAATCATTGCTAGCAGCTCTGCAACTGGAATCACCCTTCACTTCCGCTTGCTCTCAAGGAAGTACATGCTCGTTTTAATAACCAACCTGGACAAGTCCTTTACTGAAGTATTCACTGGGACACACCAATCGGGTTGACGAAGTGGCTGGCGAGCGACTTGGTCTTTAATGAATGAATTGAGAAGTATCTCGCCATCATCATCAGACAAACCCTCCACATCCTCTGACAAGAAATCAGCAATCTGTGGGAGAGTAAGCCTACAATAATGATGCCGACGCACCTCAAAGTCATCCTCACAGTTGACCCAAAAGTCCTCAAGCACCGCCGAATGTGAAATGTTTCACTCCAACCTTGCTGAATAATGACCCAACGGATCATAGGTACGCCTCTGAGGAAAACACTCAAGCCGGAGTTTCTCTAACTCGTTCGCCATTAGCTTGCAATCAACAACTGTTTTGCACTTGTAAATACCTAATCCGAAAGGAAAGGTGAAAGCTGGCTTATGTCGATTGCGAAGGAAAGTGTGAACCTCGTGTGCCTGTCTCATAAACTCCATGAAAAGAACCTTGTTCGACAGGTACCTCAGTAGCATCAGAGGCTCTCCTGTGTATCCATACACCCAGATATATGTGAAAGTAGGGAATTGGATGAACCAATCCGCCCAACTCTCAATCGCTGATTTAGCCTCTGAGGAAATTCTAACATGCATCTCGTTATCTAAATCTCTGACTGTCCTCATAAGAAAGTGATCATTCACTGCTCTAAAGTCCTATTCAGCTTTCAAAAACTCCAACTGAGAGTAGTATTCGTGCACTCGTTGAACGCCCAAAACTCCATTGGTCTTCAATAGTCTAAAGCTGCCTTGAAATGCAACCAAGTAAACTAGAAAGGTCACCATGTGGAATTCGTGCATCTTAAGGAACTCTGTAATCTGCTGGTGAAGACACTCACTAATAAACATTGCTCAGTCGAAGGTTTCTTTCTTATCAATAACTCGAGAGATGAGGTAGAACATCCATGGTCGGAAAACACTTGCATCTTCTAGACCTGCTAACCGGTTGAGTAAAGTTATTAAAATGGCGATCTCATCCTTGAACTCACCACGCCCAATTTTCTTTGGCATGTTGGTTTTCTGAGCTTTTAACCATCGCTAAGCTACTTTCTTCTGCGATCTATCTTTGTCCTCCTCCCATATTTTGTCACAATCTGGAATGGATACTGCAAAATGATCTGAGCGTGGAGGAATAGAAAAACATTTTTCTGCATCCCTCAGTTTAAGGCTACAAACAACCTATTGACGGGTGTTTTATGACCGCACCAACACAGTATAAAGTTTCCAACGGTAACTCTATCCTCTCTTGATCAAAGTATTCCGCATGCTAAGATTGCGTGAAAGATCATACGTTCAACTCCAAGGTTCCTTATGCAAGGGGATAGTCTTAGATAGCTTGATGTGATTTTGTTGGGTATTTCAAGGGGACTTACATGAGTTGCTCATTCAGAAGAAAAGGATTCTCAAATTTCAGGAGATTTGTCAGTGACGCTCGGGTTCCTAAGCTAACCAAAAAGTGCGGAATTTAAAGAGATACAAGGATTAGAGATGCTACCATCTACTCTAAATGCGGAACGCAAAGATCAATTCTTGCAAACTTCGAACCAAGCTCTGCTTTGCCTCACTTTGGACAGCTTCCGCAGAACCAGTGCAATCTTCAAAGGGATAACGAGAAATATTCAAACTACGATTCACCATGCAAAGACCGTCACAACGACACATATCAACATATAAACCACAATTGAAGTTAATGTTCACAATGTTCCAATTGACCACGCAAGGCGAACCCACCATCAGTAAGCCCGCTAGTGGTATGGATAAGCGAAGCTTGCTTAAATTAAACACCACATTCCACAACTACCGACTACTTGCATGAAATGAAATCTACTCTACTTTAAGCTACTTTAAGACCCTAAGTGAATTGGAGAGACGAAAAAGCCTTGCTAGCTACTCACAACAAAAGATAGAACCACCAAGCAATGATAAATCTTTGTATTATGAGAGTGTTCACAACAACTTCTTACAAAGTCCTCAAATGGGAAAACTTTCTTTCCTCTTCAATCTAAACTATGCAATCTATGCTATGCTACTTCTAAGCTCTACTCTCTATTCTAACTTCTATCTTCTCTACTCTTTGATTTCTTAATCTAATAATGTTACAAATGAGGGGGGATGCCCCTTTTATAGTTGGCCCAGTCCAACGGACGGCTTAGATTTGATTACAATGAAGGGCTCAAATTGAGCCACATATGCCCTAATTAGGGTTTTGCCCTAAAAACTGCCATAGAGAGGAGTGGTGTAATAAATGAATAGAAGATTCTCCACTCCTCTGCAGAAACCACCATGAGCAAATAATGCCCACTATCCTCTAGAAGATTCTCGTCCAAAAACGTGTTCCCACTGTTCTGCCTGCCAATTCTGTTGCGCTAGGAGGGGGGAAGCATACAACAACACTCAGTCCAACCCTCCTTGCAAAAAGTTTTCTCCATTAAGCCCTCCTGTTGCCTTAATTCTTGGACGCATTTCTTTCCTGTAACTTTCACATTTCTCCAGCCCACTGCCTTGGGCGCATTTAGCCTCTTTTGCATCACGTTCTTAATGTCTTAGACAAATTTCCCCTGCTTTTTCCCTTTGCCTTGGGAACTTTTTCATCTAACCTCTTCATCTTTACTTTGTTGCGTGCCTTCATGAGTTGGGCGCATACTAGGTCCTTGTGGAGAAATCCCAACACTTAGTCATTTCTTCCAACATCTTCTTCCTGCAAATGAGACATCATGGAGGAGTTTCGAACATGTAGCTTTTTCCTCTTCCAAAGTTGTAATGTTATCTCGGAGTACTTGTCTCATCACCCCAAGTCCTCATGCCTTGGCCCCTGGTGTTCATCCTACAAAACAAAAAGAAGAGCATCAGAACACTTATAATATAAATTCACCTCACTTACATAATTTCATGTTCTGATTGATTGATCCCTGGATCTGATAGAATTCATCATTTTCTCTAGCAAACTTTTCTTTCTGGGCGCACCGTGTTCACTTCATAAGGTCTTCTTCAAGCCTGAGGCCAATTTCATCTGTCTTCATATATGGAGGGGCCTGCTTTCATTTCAATGCCTTAGACGAATTTCTAGCCACCTTGTTACCTCGGGCGCATTTAACCCCTCTAGCATCATTTTTAATGCCTTAGAACATTTATCTCCCCTTAGAAAGTTTTATCAATCATAAGGCAAGTGTCCATTTTGAAATCCCAAACCAAAGCGTAAAAATTTCAAAATCATACCTCCCTTAGAAAATATTCAAAGACCCCCAGATTATGAAAACATTTCTCCCTTAGCAAAATATTTTACAACTTTATTATCCATGGGGTACACGAAGGGGTACATTTAATTTTCCTCACCCTTGAAAATATTCTCTACCAATGTTTATTTTACCTTCTCCAACCTTGGGCGCCTTTGGAAGGGTCTTCTTTATTTTCACTTTATCCTGCCTTTGAAGAGTTTTCAAACTCATCTCACACCTTGTCTTAGAAAAATTCTAGCTAACTTCACACCTTGGGCGCATTTCACCTAGTGAGGTTTCATTTCACACGCCTTAGGAAAATTTTAAACCTTTATCCTACTCATGGGATGGGCGCATTTAGGTAGTTCTCTTGTCATTTTCTCTAACTTAGAAATTTCTTCAAGTCATGCATCCCTCTTGAGGGCGCATTTCTTCCTTGTGACTTCCATTTCCATTGCCTTAGGCGTCTTCACTTTATAGCCACCTTGTGGGCGCATTTACTAGGTGGTTCCTTTTGTTTTTGACTTAGAAACTTTTGATGCCACCCTCCTCTTGTCAAGGGCGCATTTGGAGATGTCTTACTTTTATTTTTCACGCCTTAGATATTTCTCATACCACCACTTTCTTTCAAGGGCACATTTTGAAGGGGGAACTTCCATTTTGATACTTCAGAAATTTCTCAAACTTCTTGCTCCTCATCTTGGGCGCATTTTACCCTTGGTGATTTCATTTTGCATGCCTTAGGAACTTTTGAGTCGCCCTTTTACCTTGGGCGCATTTGAGGGTGGCTCCTTCCATGTTTTTCACTTAGAAATTTCAAACCAACATCTCATTCAAGGAGGGCGCATTTTAGGGGTCATGCTTCCATTTTCTCCTTCCTTAACATATTTCTTGACACACTCACCCCTTGGGCACATTTTGCCTGTCAAACTTCCATTTTCCTTGAGGGTGCATTTAGAGGGTGAAGGAGGAATTTTCAATACAGAATATTTTCCACATCCTTGCTTGCTTGGGCGCATTTGAGGTAGGGAGGAGGAATTTTTCCATACTTAGAATTTTTTAAAGCCTTCACATGCTTGCTTGGGCGCATTTGAGTGTATGAGGAGGAATTTCTCATACTTAGAAACTTTTGATGCTAGCCTTCATGCCTTGGGCGCATCTGGAGGGTGGAGCTTTTATTTTCAAAGATCTTGAACATTTTTTACCCATCTTTTTGGAGCTTGGGCGCATTTCAGGGGGTCTCCTTCCAGTTTAACTTGCATGCCTTGGATTTTCATCTGGAGTGCCAAGGAGACTTCTGGAGGTGGATCTTGAATACTTAGCCGCTTTTTCAGCCTGCTTACCCTCATTCTCTATTTTTAGTAACTCTTTGATTTCCTGACTTCTACAACCCTGTTTGACTTGAAATTTTCACCATGTGATCCTCGTTGCTTGGTGAACCTGTTTATACCTACCTCTTATACTGACCTGCTATTTATAGCCCTGTTTTGGAGAAGACTTACTATAAATAGTAAGTGCTCGGATTGCGCCCAAATTTTACCAGTAGATTCCTGAAGGATGCTAATCGTGATGGGATACCTCTGTTTTTCGAAATTCTGGCTTTTTACCCCTCTTTTTAGGCACCAAAGTAGGAAACCCTAATCTGATTTGCATGTGCCTCAAATGACCCATGTTTGACTTGATTTTTGCTGCATGCTGCTTTGTTCGTGAAACTGAAGTGCTGGGGAGTTGCCGGAGTGAGCCTGCTAAAAATAGTAAACGCCCGAAAAGTGATCAATCAGCTGCCAGATGAGTTTGCATGTCACAATGCCCAAGAGATCTCAAAAAACCCAGAAAAACCCAATAAACTGGTTTGCATGCGAGTACTAGCTAAAAATAGTAAGTTCCTGAAAATTGATCAATTCTGCCTGCATGTCACATCGTTGTGAAGCTCTCGAAAAACCCATAAAGAATATCTTGACATGCATTGAAAAATCCTGCATGCAAGCCCTTGAAATAGCCTCTGAAACCTGAACTGTTGAAAGTCATCATCTCAGCTTGCATGTTACATCATCGCAAAGGTCTTGCAAAACCCAAAAATATCCTCTAGACATGCATTGAAAAAGCCCACATGCAAATCCTGAAAACTGTCTCTGAAGCCAGAACTGCTAAAAATAGCAAGTTGTCAGAATGTGTTCAAATTTTGCGGGCAAGTACCTTGAAGTACCTTGAATGTGATGGAACAGTCAGAATTCCAAAATCTTGATAAAAAGATCCCAGATTGAGTACTTACTATAAATAGTAAGTTGTCAGAACTCAGTGAAAATTTAGTGGGATCCTGCTTGAAGCTTCTTGATCGTAGTACCATTCTTGGATCTCAATTTGACAATTCAATTTGACCTCAAACAAGCTTGAAGAATAAAAAACCTAATTTCATAGACTTAGCCAAAATTTCCAACTTAGGTCAAATACGGAGACATCCCCGGAAGGACAGAAGACCAGAGAGAGAGAGAGAGAGATGCAAAACCAAAGCCAAAAGACCAGAATGGAGCAAAAATTAGGGGGTCCCCATCTTAAATGGGGTGATGTGTGAAAAGGTCACAACACGACCCTTCCATCAGTCGACTTGATTTGTCTAGTAGACGAGTCATAATGCTTGATACAAGCAAGTACAAACTCAAGGTCAAAGACTGAGATGGGAATGGAGGCCACTGCAAGTATCCCCGAACGCTCAAGGTTTTTAATTGTAGCACTGTTGGTACTCTCCAATGTATTCAAATTGATGACGGGATAAACATGACTCAAGTCAGTATCAGTAGTTTTCAAAAAATTATGAAGAAAGACCTGTTTGGCCTTATAATCTATGGGATTATATTGCATTCTGAAAAACTAGATTATTGACTGTAAAGTCGGATATGTTCGGACAACTTTGGAAAAGGTTGAAAAAGCTCAAAGATAGGCTAAAAATAGCAAGTGGAAGTGATTTTTTTTGGAAAAATTTGAGATATGGGTTTTGTGCAGAATCAAATTGTGTTGCGACCCGGATCGTCAGAATTGCAGAAAAATGTGATTTAGGCTTGCATGCAAAAGGTTTTCGGTTGAGTTTGAACTGGCAGTTAGGGGCACTGGGGGCAATTTTTCCTACGAAAATCTAGAACATGGGTTTTGTGTAGAGTCAAATTCTAAGACAACCCAAATCGACAAATTTGCGAAAAAACGTGTTTTAGGCCCACATGCAAAAAACATTCTGGAAAAAAGCACAATGTTCTAGAATAGAAGCAGTGGGGCAATTTTCACAAAATATTCTAAGACATGGGTATTGTCGTTGATGCTGAAATACTCGAACCCAGATGATGCTTTTCTAAAGATTTTGCCATTTTCTTTGACATGTGGAGAAAATCTAAGACGAGAATAGAGGAAATAAGACAGAAGAATAGTTTATGTTTTGTTTGTTTTAATCTTCTTCTGTAGAAATTCGCCTATGCTTGAAGTAGATCTGATGAAACCTGCATGAAAATGGAAAACAAAGTCTGAAATATTCTTCACCCGAACATTTTGAATCTGTAGCTACGAAGAACACTAAAATCTGACACCTGTAGCACCTTCAGATCATTTTCATGCTCAAGAAAAGACGTTTTTCATCAGCTCACAATGAGAAATAATGGACGCCATAGGTAAAATATATAAGAAAATATCCTCTAAGGCCTGTCAAATGCATGCTATGTCTTGGAAATGGCGCTTAGACTTCAACTGGACCTTCAAAACTCACGCATGGCCTATAATTGGCTTCAAAATCAGTTAACTGAATAAAGAATAAACCCTAATTAGGGCGCCATCATGAGAGACTCAGTTAATTGCTGCATGTAAGCTGATTTCAGCAAGTTACAGACTAAAAATAGATTCTAGAAGAAGTCGACTTGCAAAGAGATGAATTGAAGATTTATTTTCAGTTAACTGCTTCACCTCTCATGCACACTTCTATTTTTGAGTCCAAAAGTCAACCTTTAACTCTTACGCGTCCTTTCCAGACTAAGACATTTTTCTGAAAAATTTGAATTTGAAAATCTCACCGGAGCTCACGTTTGACCACTGATTCTGATTGACTGCCATGTCAGATCACTTGGCAAACAGTTTCGTTGAAGAGCAGGATCAAATCCGACAAAAAGACTCCTTGAGGTGAAAAACCCAAATTCATCTATCTAAGGTCTCAAAATGAAGGGCGCCCTTGGCCTCTAGGGGTGCTTTTTGACCTCAGACTTAGAAAAAATTTAGGCATTTTCCATCATTTTCACTGTGAATTTGACCTCACTTCACTTTACGTTTCCCGGTGTCCGGCAAAACTTCAGAGTTAGCTGACTGGCTCACTGCGGAGCAAACTGAATTCTGAGCAAGAGTTCTTGGAGAGCACTTCTGGTAAAAACATTGTTTGACAGCTTTAAAACATTGGTGCCCCTGGCCTCTAGGGGCGCTTTTTCCTCCCAGACTTGGCCATTTTCACAATTGGCTAAAATCCACTAATCTTTTGGCTGAAGGTTGCTGAGACATCCTCTGACCTGGCTAAGACAAGCAACGGAAAGCTGGAGCTGACACGAACAGGATGAGCACTTGAAATCATCAAACAAACTGAATTCAAGGCACCAAAACCTTGGGCGCCCCTGACCTTCAAGGGCGCTTTTGACATTTCTGGATAATTCTGATCATGTCTGGAACCTCAAGTTTGACCTTTGACCATGGCAACATGACAACTCTGATTCACCTACTGACAAATGCGTTGCGAAGCTGGATCACGACAGAAATAAACCTCCTAGGTGTCACTTGATCAGAAAACTTCATTTGAAGCTCCAAAAAGATGGGCACCCCTAGCTGAGAGGCGCGCTTTTTCACTCCAGACTTAGTAATTTTCAATTTCCCTCGTTTTGCATTCAATCTCCAGTTTCAGGTGATATGTTGATCCGTTGGACTGGCTGGCTAGCTCATTGCGAAGCTAACATGATACCGAAGAAGACATATTGGAAGAGAGAAGTCACAAAAAATTGATCTATGCCTCCAAAATGAAGGGCGGCCCTAGCTCAGAGTTGCGCTTTTTATTCCAGAGTTAGCTATTTTCATAGCATCTTCACCTCGTTGAAAAACCCCTCCGAGACGAAGTAACTTTTCAGACAAAACTTGCCATAGAAACATCATCGAGCCTTTTGAGCTTAGCTTTCAACACCGAGCACCTGGCCATCTGCCATTGATGAGCTCAGAAAACCTAACTTCTCACTTGAAATAACGAAAACTACCCACCAGGCTTAAACTGAGTTTTAACTAAATCCGACTTCACCATTGTGATCGTGAAGCAAAATAAGCCAATCAAAACAAATTTCAGCCAATTCTGACAAGTTTCAAATTTTTAGGGTTTTTGACCTAAAAATAGGGGTCCAGAAACCCTAATTTTCAATTTTTTCAAATTTTGCCAATATCTCCGTGGCATCACACTGACTCAAAGCCCATACTTGATTTGCCCAAAAACTATGTTTTGACATCATTTTAACAAGGTTTAGACCATTTTAAGCAAAATGCCTTAATGAAGCAAAAAAATTTGGTTTGGGTACAACAAAGCTCCAAGCAGCTTCTTCACTATCTCTTCAAACACTTTACACTTCACAACAGCAACATCAACACTCCATGACTTCAGTAGAGCACGTGGGGAACGAAACACCATGGCAGCAGAGGGTTGAGTTCCTCTCATTTTCTCCCCCACTAGCCTTGAGCGCTTTGGGTGGAGGTGGTAAGCTTTCACTCGTCTCCTCTATTATTTGGTTGAGTAGCATAACACTGTTTTGTAGTGTCTTTGTGTACTTTACTTCATTTCATACTTTTCTCTCTATCTATCTAGCTGTCGGTGGAGGTGGGAACACCAAAACGGGGGTTTGACTGAGGCAAACCCCTATACAACCCCAACATTCTCTCTCTTTCTTGTATGCAGGTATTGAAGATGTTCACAAGTTGGAGACTTCTATTTCAATCCATTTCAGCTTTATCACATTCTAGAAGTTCTTAGTAATCGGATTGCTAGTAGTCACTTAGCTGTTCTCTGAGATAAATTTGCTCTCTGGTCCGTACAAGATGCCAGCGTGCCTCAAGAACGCCAGTGCGCCGTACTATCATCCATATTCTGCGCTGACGTCCTTTGGCCGAGAGCTTGTTAATTTGTTCGGAGAATCTCTATGACTTTCTCTTTTTGGATCTAGAACTCTCGCCGCTATCCTTTGAGGTAGCTTAGGGCAGTTCGCCCCGTGAGGCTCTCTAACCGAAGAGAACTCGTGAGTAGCGAATCCCCCTTCTCTACAATTAGAAAGTATATAAGTGGTAGGTTGTCCAAATTGTATTTTGTTGTAACTAGCCCTTCAACTACTGTTCCCTTAAATATTCAAGCATGATCAAACAGTCTTGCCAAACAGTATATGAGATTCAAAAATATTTCTTTTGTACTCTTTATTTCACTTCCCAAATGAATATTAAGCTACCAATCCCTTTCAAAGTTGTTTGAAACAATGCACTATGTATTTCCATTAGTAACTTCTATGAGGCTATATCCTTGCAAAGGTCTGTTGTGACCTTTTCACACATCGCCCCATTCAAATGGGGACCCCCTAATTTTGCTCCTTTCTGGTCTTTTGGCTTTGGTTTTTTGGGTTGTTTTGTCTCTCTCTCTCTCTGATCTTTTTGTCCTTTCGGGGATGTCCTTATCTTTGACCTAATTTGGAAATTTTGGCTAAGTCTATAAAATTAGGGTTTTGTTCTTCAGGCTGGATTGAGATCAAATCAAGTTGGTAAATTGGCAGCAGAGCTTGACATCGCTGTCAAAAGGCCTCTAGCAAGTTCCCACTGAGTTTTCATTGAAATCTGGCAACTTACTATTTTTAGTAAGCACCTAATTTGAGGTCTTTTCCTCAGAATTTCGGGATTCTAACTACTTCAGCACGTTCAGACAACTTCTGAGTGCCTACACATGAAATTTGAACAGATTCAGACAACTGGCTATTTTTAGCAGTTATGGCTTCAAGAGCTATTTTCAGGGCTTAAACATACAATTCTTCGATGAATGACTGGAGAATGGATCTGGGTTTTTCGAGACCTTCGCAACAGTATAACATGCAAACCGAGTCAAGGACTTTCAGAGTAGAGCCTTCAGAGGCTATTTTTAGGGTTTCCATGCAGAGTTTTTCAATGCATGTCCAGATATTCCATGTGGGTTTTTCGAGAGCTTCGCAACAGAGTGACATGCAAGCAGAGAAGATCAAGTTTCAAGGACTTACTATTTTTAGCCAGTGCCCGCATGTCGACCAGTTTTCTGGGTTTTTTGAGATCCCACAGGCACTATAACATGCAAACTCATCCGACGTCCGATTGACCACTTTCCGGACACTTACTATAAATAGCAGTTTCATCCCAACAGCTACCCAACACTTCAATCCAGCAAGCAGAGTGGCAAGCAACATAAATCAAGGGAATCGGGAGCAGTCCGGGGCACATGCAAATCAAATAAGGGTTTCCACTTTTATAGGGGGTAAAATCTAGAAATTGTCAAAATAAAGTGCCCCCTTGATATCGGCATCATCCAAGCAACCTACTGGCAAAATTTGAGCGAAATCGGAGAACTTACTATTTTTAGTAAGTCATCTCAGGGCTATAAATAGCAGGTCTGCACCCGAGGTAGGTATGAATAGAGCACTCAAGTTATCAGGATCAAGCATAGCAAGTTTCAAGTCAAACAGAGTTACAGAAGTTAGGCAACTTTGAAATTTACTATAAATAGCAGGTGGCTATAAATGGCAGGTCAGAGCATGGGACAGGCAAAACAGGTTCATCAAACTACAAGGATCATATGGTGAAAATTTCACGACAAACGGAGCTATGGAAGTCAGAAAAGCAAGGGCTTACTAAAAATAGAATGTGAAGGCAGAGGCATGAAAATTTTGCTAAGTATGGCAAAACAGAGGCTCATACCCTTGAAGGCGCCCAGCTAAGAAGAGAAAACTTCCCAGTCAAAAATGGAAGCAGCATGTTCAAAATGCGCCCAAAAGGAGGAGAGGTGACTTCAAAATATTCTAAGGTTGGAGAAATGGAAGTAGGGGTATCAAAATATGCCCACCTTGAAAAATGAGAGCTCACCTAGCAAAAGGCGCCCTCAAACAAAAGCCCATAGGCTAAAATGCACCCAAGGGAGGTGAAAGGTCATGAAGGACGTGGGAAATTCCTCCTACCCATGGCAAATGCGCCCAAAATTTCCTCCTCCCTATGAGAAATGCGCCCAAGGCATAGGTGAGGGTTGATAAAACTTGCTAAGTATAAAATTTCCCCTCATGAGGTGAAATGCGCCCTCAAAGGTTTAAAATGGAAGTTGCCTAGGCTAAATGCGCCCAAGGCACAAACAAAATTCCTCCTCCACCCCTCAAATGCGCCATGTCTTGAGCAGGGATGTTTAAAATTTTCTAAGGCAAAAATGGAAGTGGCACCTCTAAAATGCGCCCAAAGCTACAAGGGGAGTGAAAGAAGAAAAATCTAAGGCAATAGAATTTCCTCTAGCCTAGGTGAAATGCGCCCAACAAGAGGGAGGATGTTTAAAAAATTTCTAAGTGTGGAGAAATTCCTCCTCACACCCCTAAATGCGCCCACCACAAGCAAGGTGCTAGGAAATTATCTAAGGCATGAAAATAGAAGTTGAGAGGGCTAAATGCGCCCACCTTGAGTGAGTATTTGAAAATCTTCTAAGGCAAAATGGAAGTAGCACATGCAAAATGCGCCCTCAAGGGAGAAGGGTGGCTGAAAGTTTCTAAGGCATGAAACAAAAGCTCCAAGGGTAAAATGTGCCCAAGAGGTGTAAGAGGTTCAAAAACATTTCCTAAGGCATGAAATGAAGGCTCAACTAGGTGGAATGCACCTAAGGCAAGCAAATTCCTTCACATTAGGCCAAATGCGCCCAAGGGGTAGAATGGAAGTCAACACATGCAAATGCGCCCAAGGGGTAGAATGGAAGTCAATACATGCAAATGAGCCCAAGGTGATGTGAAGGTGATAATTTGCCTAAGGCATGGAAAATGGAAGTAGCATGTAGGAAACGCGCCCAAGGAAGAAGGTGGTTGATGAATATATTCTAAGGCGTGGAAAATGCTCAAGGAGCATATGTTAGGAAATACGCCTAAGGAGGAGATAATACAAAATTTCCAAGTGCAAGACGAAATGTGCCCGTAAGCAGGAAGGGAAATTCTCCGGAAAATCAAGGAAAAATGCCAAGACAGGAAAAATGGAGATTGCAAGCCTGGAAGAACATCTAGAATTAAAAGTGGAATAAACCTTAGAATTTTATTATTTTCAAAAATAATAAAAAATTAAACTTACCCCTTTGTCTGGATACACATGGAAACGATGATTTTTGAGGGGAAATTTCTTCTGGGTATTGAATATTTTCCACTGGGAGATGATTTAAAATTGTTCCTCACCTCACTCAAGCTTTTTCGACAGATATTTTTCCCTGGCACCCATTTAATGGATTTCCTAGGTGAAATAAAAAATAAAATCTCTAAGGCAAATACGAGAAAAGTTTCTTCAAAAAAATGCTTTGGCTTGTGATGTCAAAGTGAGCACCTGGATTACAGTGGATGAAATTCATAAAGCAGGTAAAATTGTCTAAGGGAAAATAAAGCAACAAGGGGTCAAATACACTCACAGGGAAGAAATTTGTCTAAGGCATGGGGGAATCTGAAAATGAACTGAAGCTCGAGCATCAAGCGTTCAAATGCATCCTCAAGATGAAATATTTTCTAAGGCACAAACTCCAGGCAAGGTGGTGGATACGCCCATGATGAAAGTTTGCTAGAAAAGTGATGAATTCTACCACATCCGGAGATCAATCGGTCAGAACATGGGAATTGGGTAAGTAAAATGAATTTATATCATAAGTGTTCTGATGCTCTTCTTTTTGCTTTGCAGGAGGAAGATGTTGGAAGAAAGGGCTAAGTGTCACGACAAAGTAAAGATGAAGAAAGTTGGTGAAGAAGTTCCCAAGGAAAAGCGAAATGGCAGTGAGGATTTGGCTAAGGCGTTAAGGACGTGATGCAAAAGAGGATAAATGCGCCCAAGGCAGTGGGCTAGATAAATATGAAAGTTGCAAAGAAGAAGGGTGTCCAGGAGTCAAAGCAACAGGAGGGTTGAACGACAAATCCTTTCAAATTTTATTATCTGCGGAGACGATCTTAGAGACTCTTTTGCTCTCCTCCTAACGCAACAGAATTGGCAGAGAAGAACAGTGGGAACGCGTTTCCGGACGAGAATCTTCTAGAAGAAGATAGTGGGCATTAATTGCAGATAATGGTTCTTGCAGAGGAGTGGAGAATATTCTGTGCATTCATTGCCCCACTCCTCTCTGTGGCGGTTTTTTTTAGGGCAAAAACCCTAATTAGGGCATAAATGGCTCAATCTGAGCCCTTCATTGTAATTCAATCTGAACCGTTCGTTGGACTGGGCCAACTATAAAAGGGGCATCACCCCTCATTTGTAACTTGGTAGATATTAGATCGAGAAGTCAGAGAAGATAAAAGTTAGAATAGATAGAGAGTTAGCTTAGAAGATAGTTTAGTTTGAAAAGGAAGGAAAACTTTCCCTTTGAAAGTTTTGTAAATGGTTGTTGTGAACACTTTTCATAATACAAAGAGTTTCATTGCTTGGTGATTTCTTCTTTTGTTATGAGTAGCTAGCAAGGCCCTTTCATCTTTCCAATTCAAGTAGATAGAGTAGAGTAGACTTTATTTTATGCAAGTAGTTGTTAGTTGTGGAGTGTGGCGTTTTGGTTTGAGCATATCTTCTTTCATCCATACCACTAGCGGGCTTGCTGATGGTAAGTTCACCTTGCGTGGTCAACTGGAGTATTGGCACTTAACTTCTATTGTGGCTCATATGTCCATATGCATCGTTGTGATGGTATGTACATGTTGTGTCATAATTTGAACACCTTTCTCATCCTTTGAAGATTGCACCAACTTTGTCAGAGTTGTCCGAAGGGAGACGAAGCAAAGTCTGGTTTGAAGATTGTTTAAGTCGATCCTCGTCCTCCACCCTTTAGGAGTAGATGGTAGCATCTCTAATCCTTATATCTTTTTACATTCAACATTATCCGGTTAGTTTCAGAACCCAAGCTTCATTGACAGATCTCCCGAATTTGAAAATCCTTTCTTCGAAGTTGAACGATTACGTAAGTCCCCTTGGAATACCCAGCATATTCACATCAACCAACTGAGTCTATTCGCAATAAAAGGAACCTTGGAGTTGAACGCATGAACTTTCACGCAATCTTAGCATGCGGAATACTTTGATCAAGAGGGAATAGAGTGACCGTTGGACATTTTATTCTATGTTGGTGTTGTCATAAAAAACACGTCAACAAGGTCTTCTAGACAAGTCTCTACACTTGCCTTGCATAAATAGCTGATAGATTTTGTGCTAGATATTCCAAAAGGGGGTTACCATTCAAACCCACAAGTTTCTAGTTAGTTTCTGACCAGCCTGTGAAATCAGCTACAAATGCATGTGTGCACAACATATCATAATTGACCATTTAGTTTCAACAAAATTTGATAAAAGAATGAGACAATTGTTTAAGTTATTCACTCTCCACTAGCTCTAGATCTATTTTTACAATTGATTTCTGCAAATGCTTTGAGGACTTACTCGAGTTGGTGAAATTTTAGGGACAAGTTATAGGTATCATCTTACTGAGAACCAACAAGCTTTTCAAAGTTCACTTTTTCAACCACATAATGATCCCTAAGATTTTCTAGGAGTTAGTGCAAAGTAATATTAGTATTCTTACATCTTTGGACAATCTTTGCAAGTTATTGTCGGTGAAGCTAAAAAACAGATGTGATTCTTATTTTACAAGATGTTTGTGTAGAATGTTGTGTGACTATGGAAGATAATTCAACCAGAATAGATTGTTTGAAACCCAAGAACCCATTTCGGTATTAATGATTTCGCCTATTGATCAATGGAGATGGGTTGGAGAGGTTTGGAAGTATACATCAAAAGTGACACCTTCAAAGGATATTGTAGAGAAGCGGGATTCGCTATTCATGAGTCCTTTTATTCTCAAGAGATTCTCAAGGGGCTAACTGCCCTAAACTACCTCAAGGAACAAAGCGAGAGTTCAAGAATCAGAAAGAGTAAATCACAGAGGCTTTTCTGGACAGATTGACAGGCTCTCGGCCAAAGGACGACAATGCGGAATAAGGACAACAACACAGCGCGCTGGAGTCCCAAAGGCAAGCTGGCGTCTCGTACGGATCAAAAACTGAGTTTATCACATAAAACAACAAAGTGACTACTAACGATCAGATTACTAAGAGTTTCTAGAATGTGGGAAGGTCGCTGAATGTAACAGTTTGAAATGAAGTGAAGTATAAATGGTAAAGTAAGAAGATAGAAGATAGAAAATTCTCACAACAACCTAATTAATGAAGCTTCCAGCTAGTGAATATCTTCAATACCTGCATATGTAAGACTGAGGGAAAAATGTTGGGGCTATATAGGGGTTTTCCTTAGTCAAACCCCCATTTTGGTGTTCCCACCTCCACGGACAGCCAAATAGATAGAGAGAAATGAACAACAGAGTGATAAAAGCAATCCTCGCTCGAGGAGGAGAACCCATACCGCAAAATAAATATGCAATAGATGGGGGATGTGTGAAATCCCAGGATGCTCGCAAGCACAAGATAAGGGAGATGTCAATTGCAAGGCTTAAGGAAGCCAAGGAGGGAGACAAAGATAGCTAGTTGCAAGAGCCAAGAGTATTGCAAAGAGAGTTGCCAAGAGGGCTTGAAAGTGCTTGAGGCTGCTGTAACAAGTGAGAGATTTGTGCAAGCAAGAGAATAAAGAGGGAAAAGAGAGAAGCCAAGAAGCTGGAGAGAAACTAGAAGACCAAATGGGTTGAAAAGATGACTTTTAAAGAGAGAATAGGAGCAAAAATAAGCTTCTTGAGCAGTTACAAAGTGTCCTGGGCCATAACCACCGACAAAACTTGCTGACAAGTGGCAAACATGCTCAAAAATGGTTGTTTGAACATTGAAATGTTGTAGGATGCTAGCGTAGCGTGCAGACGTCCGTGTGGTGCGCTAGTGTCCAGACACATCACGCTACAAAAATGATGAGAACAGGAAAAGCACAAGGTTTGACGCAAAGCTGATGTGCAAGGGTAGCTGCTAAAAAGGGGTCCCAAGCATCCTGAGAAGGGAAAAAGGCTGATGCAAGGGCTAAAATGAGCCTACACAAGTGCTAGGGGAGTGGACACTAAAGCAGATGCAAGAATGTATTTGAAATTGTAGTGGGTGCAATTTTACGAAATTACAACTATTCTTGAGTGAAAAAATAACTACAAAAGATTGTATCTTATCAACTGGTAGTATATTTTACTCACATGGAAATGGAAGTAGGGAAAAGGGTACTTCTATTGGGTAGGAGCTTTTTTACTTCTCAAAAGAAAAAGGGGGCCTTTGATTGGCAGACATGAAGCCTTAGAGAAAGTTTACTTTCAATATAACCCATTAAATTTAGCCTTAATGGATCAGTTTTTAGTTTGGAGAGATGATGACTACATAGTGCCATTTGATACACTCATCCATAGTAGTGCACTTAATAAGATGAAGAAAATTCATATTATACCTCTTGAAACTCCAAGATACATATATTGTTGGAATCTTAATGAGTCCAACATATTGTTGGAATTCATATTATACCTCTTGATGCGTAGAGCTATGGTTGGTGCAGTCTTGGGCCAAACCAAAATCAAGAAGTAGCTTAAGAAGGTGGGCAAGCAGGATGAGATTGAGGACCTGTCTATTGAAGGTGTCCTTGACTAGAGAGATTTTGTCTCCCGGATTGGGGACGATTGGGAGCTAATTGCCAAAGCCAAATAATGGCCCCTATCTTGTGGTTCTAGCTTTTGCTCTTATGTCCTTTGGGTTACTTCGGTTCTATTGTTGTCTTTAAACTCTAGTGTTTTTTGATGTTTATCTCAGACTACTATTTTTTTATCAGTATGAATGGTTATGTGGCATGCAAGCCTATGGTTAATCTTAATTTTGGCCTACGTGCCCCTAAATGGGATAGTTTTTAATATTGTCTCTGATGTTTTTGATTATACTATGTATGGTTGAGTGGTCTGCTTGACTTGGGTTTCTGTTACTCTGGCCAGTGTGCCCTCATGTGGATGCTAAATAGTAATTAGTTTGGTTTTGTTGTTTCTGTTGGTTAGGCTGGTGTTGTTTCCCAGCTTGTTTTTTTGTTGTTGTTTCAATATTTTTTTTTGTATTTGGTGGGGTCAGGGCTCTTTTCCCTACTTATATAATAAAAAACATAATGGCTCAACCACAAATTTTCAATACCTCCTAAGGCATTAATTGTGGTGAAAATGGAAAGGTGTAAATTTTTTTGGGAATGTTTATTACCTCGAGAAAATGCCAAATAGAGGTGTTGTAGAATGACCCAAGAAACAAAAGACACATGGAATGAGAAGAGTCCATTGTTAAAACAGGTTTCCAAATTGTGATCAGCATACAGCCAAACCGTCAGCTAATATCTCTACAAATACATGTAAATTGACACCCATAGAGTTTTTTTGGCACTTATCCAAGCAATTGGGAGGGAAATGAGAAAGAGTGAATCAAGCATTATATAGCACACTAGCATATCAAAGGTGAAGTTTGCAAGCTCTTCCACATTCTAAAGTCAACAAATTCTCTATAAACACCCACATAACATTATCTTGTAAAAAGAAATAATTTTGTGTACTTCATAAACATTCTATCATGTAAACTTGCATTAGCATTTTAAATTTAAACCTTGGACACAAGTATAGAGCCCTCCTTAGATCCAAAGGATCATAATGAATGTCCAAAAAAGGCTTTGATTTGTTTCCACTTCATTGAGTTATTGGTAATCATGATTAACATCCTAAACAAAGCTTGTATGGTAATTACACCATATAGCTTGGCCAAAGGTTTAAAGCTTGTATCATTTATGCAAATCATGTAGCTTTCGATGTTAAAACTAGTATGAGAATGGTTAGTAAATTAAAAAATATCCTATATCACTTTTATGTTTGCGATGGATTACTGAACAAGTAAATGTTTTGAATTTTTCACTTAGTTTTCCTCAATCTTTGAAACTATGTAATTATATAAATTTACTACTGTACAATCTCTCATAGTAGCAAAAATTGTTTGGGGAAAAAATCGGCAAACCAAAAGTATAAGATTTTATGAAAAAAAAGGGAAAAATCAAATTTAAAAAAAAACATAAAAAATTGTAGAAAAAGAGACAAAAGCCACTTTTTTTGAAATTTGAGGGCATTTCCATAAAGAGAAAAAAAAATAGAGAGTTTAACCCATGAATTGTAGAAAATAGGATTTTGTTGTTTATATTCATATTGTTGATTACACTGCATTGCACAAGGCATACTTCATAGTGCATAAATAACAACTAGATGGTCACAGTTGATAAATTTTCAATTATAATATAGTTTGTACAAATTCAACCTATAAATTAAGTACAAAGTTCCAAAAAATAAAACATAGCCAATGACTCTTGCTACTACAAATAAAGCTATGTTAGAGGGCTGCAGGTCATGATGATGAAGCTCTTGGTTGAGAGCCTCTCCTAAGTCGTTCAACCTCATGACTACCCAAGTTGGCCTCTAGGATCTCAAAATCCTTACGCTCAAGAAATTCATTAAAAAGACAATTTTCCTTTGTTGAGCAAACATCATATATTACAAAACAAGAATCAATTGGTTCATATTTGTGATTTAACAATACTTAAAATTTCTAGAACAATGTCAAAGAGAACTATATGAACTGTGTGAAAGAGAAATTATATGACAAAGCAAGCAATTTCAAAGTTCAACTTAATAGGTTTTGAATCAAATAGCTTGAGATAGAGTAATAGAAAATGCTTTTGAAACAAAATCTTAAATCTCAAAAGACCATAAATAATATTGAAATGTTCTCATTAATAACTATTTTAGCAGATTTGTAAAAGAGAAAAGGGAGTGTTAAATATTTTTCCATTAGATAATAAAGACTTGCTAGTATAAAAGAAGAGAGCAACTATTTGAGACACAATTTTAGCTATTATTATTCAAGTAAATTTTCCTTGATTTTTGAAAGTGGATGATGGAGTTAAAAATATTGATGGAATTTGAGTTGAGAATTTGAGAGATTATAGGTGCAAGTTTCAATGGGACAGTTGCTGCTGAAATCTATCTGGATCGTTACAGATAAAATATATGAGGCCTGCTTTGGGAGGGATTAAGATAAACCCACAAAACTAGGGCATGACTTCTCTCAAGGCATGTATAAGTTTGCGTGATAGCTATTTAACATGCATGGAATGCTACACTATATATGTTTAAAGCATTTATGTACTACTATTGTACTCCTTGCAGGCCTTTTGAACCTCCATGTATATGATGATCCTAAATGGAATGTATTTCCTGAACAAGTGCAGGGCATGGATTTAAGTAGTGAGTTTCACCAATTAACAAAGCATTAAGCCTACAGAATATATAAAAAATTTAAATATAACCAAAACAATCCTTCATTTTGATATAAAATACTGCTAAAATTCATTTTTTTCAGCACTACAAGCTATTTTTTATCTTTCCGATAGGAACCATTTTGCTTCCAACTCCACAATGTCTATATACTATTATGTATATACTTATGCTTCCCACTTGATTATACAATTGTCACTACCCTACTTGCTTGTCATTAAAACTTGATGGCTTGTGTCAAATTGAAGCTCCAAATTATCACACTATGTTAGCATCTGAAAAAGAAATTTGTCCCAACCTAACCATGATAATCTAGACAACCACCTTAGTATTATTGCTGACAATTGTTCTTTTGAATAGTCAAGATCACAAGAATTCAAAGAAAACAAACCTCTTTAGGTTGATATCAAGCCAACAGAGTTTTGTTTCAGTTTAGTCTAGCTTTCTATATATACTTTTGGCAAGTACTCTTATAAGGTTTAGATATGTTAAAAAAACAAGATAGAAGCCTTACTTAGTATTTATGATATTGTCTACTATTTCCCACTAAATTGTCTTTGGATTTATATAAATGGAAAGCATTACTATGAGCCTAAGGCAAATGATAGTAGTGTAGAATATAGAGAAAAAAGCAGCACATCTCTTAACAATTCCATGTTAATGTCCTTAACATCAAACGTAGAAGCATACCAGAGAACATATCTCTATTTTAATGTCCTTAACATGTATTAGAGCTATACATCCATTCAAAGTTGCCTACCTGTGATTTTCCTCAACAACGTGATGAAATCTAGCAAACCTTTGATGGTGAACCACATCCCAATGGCTATAGCTTAGTTTTGTGCTAAAAATAAATGAAAAAATCCAATTAAATAGCGATTTCGTGTAGTTAGGGTTTTGCAATGGATTGGTTAAGCAATTTTTTCACAATTTATACCCTTAAAGATCATTGAAAATAATGGCTGATTAAATAAAGATTTTTGAGGGAAAAATTGTTTCAATCGAAGATTTTTTTAAAATAGGGATTTTTGCAATTTTTTGAGGATTTATGCTTCTATGCAATCTATGACCAGTACTATCCAGGCTTACTTTCAATAAGACTTTAACCAAGGTTTTATTGACAAACTATCTATTAGGACTTAGGAGAGAGATTATATATTTATTCACTTAAATTGAACCTCAGCCATAAATTGTAAACGTATAAACCTAAATGTGTAAACTATATTTGATTAAGTGGAAAGAATTTAAAGATAGTCAAATAGGTACAAAGAAGAGATACTATGAGTGGTATGTAAATCTAAATAGGCCGGATGGTGTTAAAATGAAACCAAATGTAGCTACCGATATCTCTACATGAGTGTAGAAGGTCAATATGATTCAAGCCCTAACAAAGAATAATGATGGAAGTAAATGGGTAAGGGAATATTATACGTGAGAATGGACTTAGTATGCACTATTTTCAGAAATAGGGTTTTCCAAATAGGTTATGTCCAGATACACCTAGTTTTTATTATATTTCTTCCATAGTGATTTTTTTATTTTTCCCTTAAATGTGCATAGATATTATGAAAAGGTAGAATATGGGATAAAGGAAGCTTTGGATAACTGTCTAGTGTTTATTAAGCATTGTCCAAAGCTTTAAATATTTATGTATAAATCCTATGTTGACAATGCAAAGGAACATAATCAAAAGCATTTACAAAAATCTAAAGGTCACCCTATACCGAGTATGAGGAGAGAGCATCATATTGTAAAGGGAGATAAAGGGATAATCAATAAAGTAATGGATATATTACCTAGATTTTTCTTTAGAAAGTTGTAACAATAATCATGCCGCTCAAACCATTCAAAAATCAAACCATTAGGCATGGAGAGAGCGACATGACAAAGATCATGATTTTGGGGAAGAGTTTCAACAATTAAATCTTCTAGAAGACCATGATTGAGAGCAGATAGTTGATTACCACATCAAGAAACGGTTGTTTTATAAGTTGGAAAGATTGTGCAAGCCTTGTAGAGATAGTTGTATTTCTCATGGCATCCGACAAATTCATCGCCAACAATTCACCGCCATTAAAAATTCACCGACGAAAAATTCACCACCAGCAATTCACCGCAGCGGAAAATTAATTGCATTAATATTTTTAATAAAATCAAAGTTTTGAAATATATATTAAAAAACATTAATGTGGTTAATTTTCCGCCGCGGTGAATTGCTAGCGGTGAATTTTGCTTGGCAGTGAATTTTCCGTCAATGAATTTTCCATGGTGGTGAATTGCTGACAATGAATTTTCCTTCGGTGAATTGTTGGCGATGAATTTTCCTAGAGCCATTTCTCATGATGTAGGGCAATATCACTGATGTAGCTGCTCACTTGGGTTTGGAAAAGTAGTTACCAACTTGCAGCATTATGTATATTATTCCAAACTGAAAATGAGTATGACAAGTTTCATATGCGCATGTACACTCTAGCACTAGCAACACATACAATATAAAATTGGGATTATGTACACAATTAGTGGTAGCTAACAGCCCATGGCAAAGCATATCCATGGACCTTCTAGGTTATTTCCCTAGACTAAACATGGTATGATCATTACTTCACTTTGTTAAATCATTTTAGCAAGATGTGTGTATTGATTCAATGCAAGAAGACATTATCAATTGAAGAGGCCACCTAACTTGTTCACCAATGTATGGGTGCACTTTGGGTTCTTGAAACCTAAAATATCTATTGGGGATAAAACTACTAGAGAAATTTTTGGACCATTGTGTGAGGAAAAATGGATACCAAGTTGATGTGTTCATTGCATTCCATCTACAACAAACAATCAAACCTAGGTTGTGAAGTTGGTGTAACTATTAAGGAAATATAACGAGATAAATCCAAAGAATTAAGATTAATGTTTGGCCTACATTCAGTTCTTATAAAACAAGTTTGTTCACCATATACAATTTATTGAAAATATTTGTTCTCTTTTTGTCGTTAGTGCATGGAGATGGGAATACACCTTATTTTGACTTGCCTATCAGGAAGATCCAAAGGAGATAACATTGCTTGTAAATACATTCAAGAAGGCACCTTGCTCCCTTTTTCTGAAGGAAAAACCAAATGTATTTGGCCCTTTATCTTTTGGAAGAAGTTAATTCTGGATATCTAATGGAAAAGGAGACTCTCCCCTTCAAATCTGATCACAAACACACATAAAACACTATGCAATGAGGCAGAAAATTAACTTGAAACGCATAAAATGGAAGAGAAATCTGCAACATGTATTAACTTCAAATGTGAAAATGAAATACATAAACATGGAGCTCACATGCTCCCTTACGACATGGGCTTCACACATACAAAAATCTGCAACTCAATATTCTAGCTTCATTTCGGCAGCATCTGAGTATGCAACCACAACTTCTCCAAAAGCCCCCTTCTCCAAATTAGCAAGCATCATTATATAGGAATTGTGCGAGAAGAAACCACCATTGGTTTTCTAAAACAACCTCCAATAACCACCTTGAAATCCAACGCCCAATTTGAGGAGAGATAAGAATATAAACTATAAAATATAAAATAATTCCTTGCATTCATAACCTTCACATGGGTACCTAACTTCTGGCCAATCACCTTGGTCAATTATGACACCTTCTTTGACTCCCGATGGCCCCAACCGCTCCAAATATGGACATGCAAAGCTTGTGGCACAAACATGCACTTGAACATGCAAGCACATGCACCCCAAGTGGTCCCCACCAAGAATGAGACACCCAAGAAGGGTATTTTCTTGATTTTTCCTTAGAAAATATTTATAAATGCATAATTCCCACAAAAATTACAATTACAATTTTATCCCAATGAAAATTACAAAGTTGCAAATCAAAATATTTATTCTCCTAACCCCTAAGCCCTTATTGAAAATAAACCAATTAAAATAACAATATTTTTAGTGATATAGGATTGCCATTTCACCTTGGATGCTCCTGCATCAAACACCCCAGGTAGAAAGAGATGTTTCATGAGTTGCACTCAGAAACATTTGTAGACCCTGTGTCTATCTTGGATCCACCTCATTTCCTTGTCCACTAGAATCTTTTTGTGCACCACTTTTTTGCAAACTTACAACATTAGCATGTTTCATCCTTCCTCTACTACCCGTCATGTAATTCAAAGCATCAAATTTGTTTTCCAATCAATATACTTCATCAAAATCAAAACTAACAATTAAACTTGTACCTCCTCCTTCATCAAAACAAATATATTTATTTGCCTCATTTGCTGTTCTACCTTTTCCATCTTTTTCCACTATGTCCCCTTCATGAAATTCCACTGTTTCAATGCCTTCTGAAAGACATGACACTACTGCAACCTAGTTTCCTTCACTCAAGACAGCATTAGTACTACTATCAAAAGACTCAATTTCCACATTACTTGACAAGGAATCATGATCACTAATCAAAACATTTTCACCTCCACTGTTCTCAAGCAAGGAATCTTCAGAAAACTCTTCATTAACCTTCACACTCCACTCTTCCAATTCAACTTTATCAAAAGTAATTTCTGCTGCAACAAACTTATCTATTCCTTCACTCTCTTTCTCATCAAAGCAAACAATAAAATCAGATTTTACCTTACCCTCTACTACTACCTTCATTCCACTTGAGATCTCTGCTTCAATCTGAGTCAACAAATCACCTTTCTCACCTTCATCATGGTTAGTGTTAACAAAGCCAACATATTCATGCTTCATACCATCTAAAGGTCTGATTTCATCAACCAAGCAAGACATTGCATTGCTGCAAACCTTACCTATTTCTTCTTTCAATGTCTTCAATTTGTGTTTCACTCCATCCTTTGTCAATGTGTATGTGTTAGCATCCATCATGCATCGCCTTCCTATTAAATTGCCAAGGCCTTCCTAATAAAATATGACACTCATTCATAAGAATAATATCACATAAAATTTCATCTCTATAACCTCCTATATTAAGATTTACCAAACTTTGTTCGCAGATCAAAACTTTCCTATCATCTTGTAGCCTTGCTATCCTAAACGGATGTGGATGCCTTCTTCTCTCTAGCTGCAATTTCCTCACCATCTCTTCGGAAACGAGATTGTTTGTACTACCTCCATCTATGATGACATTACATACCTTGTTTTGGAACTTGCATCTTGTTCTAAACAAACTTTTCTTTGAATGGATTTATCATCTTCATTCAAGAGGGTTCTCCTTGCCATTAAAGTTTCACCATCTTTTGCTTCTTTGGAATGTGATGATCTTGCATCTTCCTTTATCACATTTGCTGCTCTATTCTGATTTTCTGATCTTCTTCTCATTCTTTCTTCTTGATGCAAACAGTCATATGCTCTGTGACCCTCTTCTCCACACTTAAAACAGGTTCCTCTGAAGGTTTCTCTTCCAAAACCTCTACCCGATCTTCCTCTACCTCTTGGATTATGATCTCTAGGACCATATGAGTCATCATATCTTTGATTTTTGCTGCTCCTTTGGTCTTTTTTTTTCTGATTTTTATGATTATTATCTACTCCATATGTTCTTCCTTCAACCTCCTCATCACGACCTCTTCTTTTTTGCTTAGTTTCATACCTTTTGTTCATTTTTTCCTCAATTTTTAAGGCATTTTGATATGCATCTTCCATTATGTAAACTCTCACCAAAGTCATCTCCTCTTGTATGCTTGGTCTCAAACCATTAATATATCTTGCAACCTTATCCTTAGTTGCTTCAGCATGTTTTGTTCTAAATTCTAATCAAGATCCTATGAAACCCCTCTGTATATTCTTTCGTTGTTCTTGTTCCTTACCTCAAACTTTGCATCTTTTTGAGCAGCTCCAACTCATAATCTACTAGAATAAATTGTATTTTCATCTTTTCTACCATTCTATCCAATCTGAAAATTTTGTCTTTCCCTTTTCTTCCTCTTTCAAGCTGAATTTCCTTCCACCAAACCCTAGCATGCCCTTTTAGTTTTGTTTTTGCAAACCTCACCCTATGAGGATCAACTCTTTTGGATTTAAGCTTCCACTAAAGTTTGAAACCTCCATCTTTGGCTTCTTTCCAATTTGTGCAATAGCTCTCGACAATCTGATTTCTCCAAGATCCATTTGATCCTATTCTTCCTCTTCAAATTCCTCTTCAGCTTCATCTTCACTATCTTCTCCTTTTCTACGCACATCTCTTCTTCGAATCTCTTCCTACAAAACCTCAACTTGCCTTCTAAGAGCTCTAAATTCATCTCTTGGAGGATCTCTTCCTCCTCTTCTACCTCTACCTCTACCATGTTGGGCAACTCTTGGAGGCATTGTAATTTTCACCCACAACTCACAGGTCCTGCTGCAAACTACCTCTCTTCGGCGCTCTATTCATAGACTTAGAATAACCTGCTCTGATACCACTGATGCAAAGGGAGACTTTCCCCTTCAAATATGATCACAAACACACATAAAACACTATGCAAGAAGACAAAAAATTAACTTGAAACACATAAAATGGAAGAGAAATTTGCAACATGTATTAACTTCAAAATCTGCAAATGAAATACATAAACATAGAGCTCACATGCTCCCTTACGACATGGGATTCACACATACAAAAATTTGAAACACAACATTTTGGCTTCATTTCGGCAACATCTGGGTATGCAACCACAACTTCTTCAAAAGCCCCCATCTCCAAATGAGCAAGCATCATTATATAGAAATTGTGTGAGAAGAAACCACCATTGGTTTTCTAAAACAACCTCCAATAACCACCTTGAAATCCAATGCCCAACTTGAGGAGAGATAAGAAGATAAAAATATAAAATAATTCCTTGTATTCATAACCTTCACATGGGCATCTAACTTCTGGCCAATCACCTTGGTCAATTATGACACCTTCTTTGACTCCCCAGTGGCCCCAACGGCTCCAAATACGAACATGCAACAACATGCAAAGCTTGTGGCACAAACATGCAAATGCATGCATAACATGCACTTGAACATGCAAGCACATGCACCCCAAGTGGTTCCCACCAAGAATGAGACACCCAAGAGGGGTCTTTTCCCAATTTTGCCTTTGAAAATATTCATAAATGCATAATTACCACAAAATTACAATTACAATTTTATCCCAAGGGAAATTACAAAGTTGCAAATCAAAATATTTATTCTCCTAACCCCTAAGAACTTATTGAAAATAAACCAATTAAAATAATTATATTTTTGGTGATACAGGATTGCCATTTCACCTTGGATGCTCTTGCATCAATATCAATCTCTACATGATACTTCCGGGCAACCACATTAGTCCTTCCTTTTTAAACCAGATTTCAGCCATTGGGGGTGCCAAGCATCCATTGGTTAACAATAGTAGCATAGATCATAACATATTTGTGAGACAAATTCTCCCTTCACATGCAGCCACCAAGGCACCACGTACTTCTAATTCTCACTCCTAGTGTAGGGGTTCAGCTACCTTCAAATGTTCAAAGTCAGGGCTGTCTTCTCTAGTTCTTGACTCTCAATGACTGTTGGCCATGGGTGTTAGGCAATCCATTGGGAATAGTATTCTGTTTGCCAAGGCTTTGCTTTTGAGGACTTCATTAGTCTCTATATTGGTCCTTTTGAGAGGATCAACAATGATAATCCTCACTCTAATATAGATAAGAACTTTGTCTCAATCAGCCCTTTCGTCCTGGCTCTAAGAGTGGTTTTTCTCTGTCAAGGTTCCTCCTCTCAGGATAAAGCTTTAAGGTTTTTTGTACATATGAATTTGTATTCGATCTTCCCAACCTCTGTCATGGCTGAAAGAACAATCAACAAGCATGTTTCCAAATCATAACTGAGCTCCATATACATACAAGAAATTGTTGTGCTCAAAGTTTTAATTTTCTGTTGGATACTACAGTCTGCCAGCACTTTGTAAGTTTGTTTAGGCTTAGCTGGCCATGTTTCTTATCACTGTATCTTTGTACTTATACAATAACCACTTGTAAATTTAAAACCTAGGTCTGTTGTGCTGGGACTATGTTTAACAACCTGGAATGCTCTTTGAGTTGTAAAACTGTCATGGTACAAAAAGGAATTAAAATAAAATGTAATTAATAAAGAAAATTCAAATAATTCATGACAGCATGTGGTAATAGATACTTTAGTAGACATACCAATGATACCAAATGTATACGGTGTGTCCAGACCAGTTCTTGGGGGGGTAAAGAAAGAAAACTCGCGTGTTGTGTTTCCCAATCCAATCTTGTAAAAATATTTGGTATCATACTGCAATCACATTAAAAAAAGAGTTACCAAGACTACAAGTAAGAGCTTGTCTTCTAACATCAAAAAATTTATCCAAGATAGTAACTGTGAAACATTAGAGCACAAGTTGAAATTTGACAGATATAATCTAGCCCCACTTCTCAAAACTCTAGCAGTTATTGCATGTACTGCTATTTATAACTAGATAACCAGAAACATGTATAGTTAATTGACATTAACTTTTTGTTTTGTGCATTCCCATTTTTAATCTATGTAATAAAGGTTTGAGGACTTGATGTCAGATTGGCTGAACTATATCATACCATGTTTTTGCACAGGATAACAGAAAGGTCCCATGTGGCTGCTAAGCTAATTTTATTTAGCAACCATTATTCAATTTTTGAGTAGTTTTTTCTGAAGTCAGTGGTCTCATGATTTTTTATTTTTCTGTCTATTTTAAGCAATTGTGAAATTATATGTGTGTGTGTGTATAATAGAGAAGGAAATATGTGCAGCCATGTGGCACATTCTCATTAACCAGTGACTGCATAATTTTGGCCCCATATTTATCAACAATTTAGTTCAAATCCTTAAACTATAGCAGCTCCACTATTGTAGGAGAAGATTTCAAATTAAGCAGCAAACTTAGTTAAGCACCTGCAAGGGACCACTGTGGAAATGAAATGGGATTAGCAGGTTCTTTATAATGGTTTTAAGATTTAATGTCAGGTTGGCAGAACTATATCAAACCAGAGAGCAACTGTTTCTATTTATTAATGTGATCCCATATGAATATTTCATTAGCAGATTAAAGGAATTTTAAGAATCCTCTCTTAGAAAATAGGAGCTGCTATTATTTAGGATGGATAATTTTAGTATCTATTGAAAAAAAGAGCATGAAATTATGCATCCACTACTTATTATTGTTTTCCATATGGCTGAAGATTAAACCTTCCCTCCATATTTTTCTCTAATTTTCTATGTAGATTTATCTCTAAATTTTTCCTCCATATTTTATATGCCAGATGAAGAAAAAGCAGAAATAAAAAATACTCATGAGAATACCTAAAACTAAAATCGGCTTCTAAATTTTCTAAGCAGCCAATGCATACAAAATTTAAGAAGCCCCCTCCATGGAACCGCACTATAAATGAATTGGGATCAGAAGCTATTTTTCAAGTGTCAAACATGAAGTAATGCATGACTTGAGATTCTCTCATTTATTTCACAAATATTTCTCGACCTTGGTATTTTCTTTCACACTAGCACCCTTCTTTAATGTGTCATGTGCCTGACATGCCCTTTTTTATAACATCTGACTTAACACGATTCTAGGCTTTACAAATAAAATTGAATTGCTACATGATTAGACCAACAAGAAGTCAAAACTTTCAGTGTTCTTGTTTCAGTTTCTGGGTACTATCGTTACAACTTGCTTAATGTCCGCCCATGTAAATGTCTCATTCTGCAGGCCATATAATAAAAGAGGCAAAATCACATTCAGCGAATTTCTATGTCAACCTATCCTGCAATATATCCTTGGAAACTAGACATGTTGACTTAACGAGCTTGCCTGAGTTATGAGATTTCAATTGCCACGTGCCTTAAGCTAATGCAAAGGCACTGGCAGTGCTTCAATAAATTGGACTGGTATATTTCCTAGTTTTAAAGGGAGCCATAAGTGGTCTCGGGATTATTTTGTCACCAGTTTCTACTCATATATGAACAAATAATCTTAGGGTGGAACCCCATTCCATAAACGCAATTACACAGAAAAGAATCAACAAAACCTGGGATGTTCATTTTAAATCTGAATACTCATAGAAACAATTTTATTTACAAGTAAACAGTTAAGACACTTTTATTGTTCCCAGAGACCCCACTCCCGGTCTCCTCCCTGTCCCTTTCTCCAATAAAAAAAAAAACGAGACTTTATCTTGTTTTAATATGAACAGTAAAAGGAAAAAAAATCACCCACCTTTAATCTCTTCACCGTACAGTGATGAATGTAGCCCGATGTATAGTTATAATACTTGTAGCTGGTAACAATCCCCTCTGTTGAATATTTGTACTTGGATTGCTCAGTACCATAAAGAACAGTATTGGACCCAGGCTCAGAGGGTGTAACCCATGATACAATTACGCTCCTACCCACTTGGTCTCCTTGAGTAATATGGACCTGAATTCCCAAAACAGATAAAATACTCACAATCAAATGAATGCAGTCGGCAAAGCACCTGGTTTTTAACCCATTACAGCAAAAGAAAACAATCTGTCAAAAGAGGGGAATGTGAATCACCTGTTGAGGAGCATTATAACCATTTGGAATGCTGAAAACATCACTATCCATGGGCATGTCCATAGATGCTTCAGTTTTTCTCACATACTTGCTGGTTATTCCACCAAAGCATGGCATAGCACTGAATAGCATCAAAAACAACAAAAACAATAGGTGATTCAATGGTGCTTCCATTTTGTAATGAAAGCCACAGAACTCAACTTCTTCAATCTATATCCTTCTGTGGGTACAGATAAAAGTTATTCAACGTCATCTCTATAAATATGCTCTGCAGATTGAAGATCCACCGAAAGAGGGGAAATGTGAAGAATATTCCCAATGCGTTGACTTCAACTTGCCGAATTGCATTAAATTGCATGCAATTTTCCCGCTTTGTTCAATATTAACAAATTTATTGCATGTGGATATGGATTTCAAAATCGATTTTTAAGGTACGTTTATTGACCACCCTTCAATGCCGTTTCTGATCTAATTATAGGATGGTCTTCTAAATGTGCAACTGGAATTAGGTGGCATGTTCTTTATTCAGGTCAATTCTATAATTTAGTACGAGACGAGATAAACAAGAGTAGAATATCTAATCATAGGAACCAGGCTAATTATATATAATCCCCGGCTTCTCATCCCCAGGTGATCCAATCACAGAAGACAAATATATCATTTCCCAGGGAGTTCTACGAGAATATAGTAAACATGGATTTTTAAAAAATGGATTTTAAGGTTTCCAATAAATTAAATTAAGTTGGTAACATCGATTGAGATTTAATAATAGAACCTAACAAACGTGGACAAAATACATAGCTACAAAAAGGCCGAATCTGTCACCATCATAACAAAGTGACACATGCGAAAAGTTTCTGTTATGGCCTGCCGTATTTTAATCTTATAAAACTCTTGGACAATCAGCTGTGATAGAGTTTAAAATGATGTCTTCAAGCCATAACTAAGATAATACTTCCTGTTACGTATCAGATGTCATGGCGTGTCAGAGTCTGCTGTAGTGGTCAACTTGAGTCTTCAGCCACTGTAACATCCATTTCTTACATTTTAACTTCAATTCAATATATTGTATTATTTTATTTTATTTTTACCCAAATCATTATATATTGGTTTACTTTGGATAACACTAAAGCAATCATATAATGACAAAGAGAAAATAAATCAGTTTACTACAGGGGTTAAATTTTTGTGTTGACCATCTCTCTCATGTGTACTTTTTCTGATGGTTCAATGTCAATATTGTAAATATGTAATGATGATTGTTTAGAAAGAGTATATCGGTTAATTATAAGGTCATTTTTTTTCATGTATACTTTTTCTATGGTCTAATGTCAATATTGTAAATATGTAATGATGATTGTTTAGAAAGAGTATAGCAGTTAATTATAAGGTCATTTTTTCCATGTATACTTTTTCTATGGTCTAATGTCAATATTGTAAATATGTAATGATGATTGTTTGTCTTACATATTTAGTCATATGTGTAAGAATGAATATTATATATTTTGTAATATTATATTCTTATCTAAAAGTTGGTAAGGAATCTAAATTTAATTTGATTTTGATTCATAATAAAAAATTATTAAAAATTTTAAGTTCAAATTTAAGTGTTTGTTCAAACTTTTTTTCTTCTTATTAGTTCATTAATTGTCAATTTCAACACAAAATATGTAAAGTGTTGCATAATAAGACAAATCTTAATTCATTGTTACATCATCTAAGATCTAGAGCATATCTAAAAATCAAGAGAGAACTCTATTACACATTGCATTTTTTTCAAATCATAGCATCAACATACACATGTTCTAGACATATGGCACAATCACTTTGTCTTCAATCTTTGTTCCAAAACAATTAAATCAAATCCAATGGTTTGACATAAGGAGAAGATGTGTGCTTAGCAAACTTTCAAAGGTGTTGTTCAATACCACCTATTTCCAAATAGTGTGATGAACAAGTTTCAAACAAGTGAAAGTACATTGATCATTTTCGCTAGTACAAGGTTTATATCCACAACACATAGATCATTTATGTGGTCATAAATTTGAACTAGATTGAAGCATAAATGATTTTCTAGTTTGATAAACTTGTCATTTGATAAATACCAAGATAGATCACAAAGTACCTATGTTACAAAATATTTTATATTGATTCCTTGAGCTAAGTACCCTAATCCCTTTTGTTAATTTTAATGTGTATTTATGGACTTGTCTCAATTACATTATTAGTCTTAGATCAATAATCTAGGACAGTTTATTTATTATTACTTATTTGCATTTATTTACACCCTAGATTATTAATTTAGGAGCAATTTATTCCTTTACATAAAATGACAAATTAACATTAAAATCTCTCAAGGATTTTTCCAAGGGTTTTAACCTTCTAAGTTATAATTCTATTTCTTTAGATATGATATTTCAAAATTGATTAGAGTTTGAGGACCTTGAATGTTTAATATATTTGTGATCCTTGCCTTCCCACCCTTGTTTGTTTTGTGTGTTAATGCTAAATCATTTTATCATGTATTCTCACAGCCATTTACCTTTGGCCTTCGTCCATACTTTCCTCACTAATAGTAATGTGTTCATATGTGTTGTTGCATCTTATCCTTCCATCCTTGATGAAGTCTCATGTCTTCTTGTATCCCATCAATAGGATGTATTTTTTATGGAGGTATTTTTCTTATCATGTGTGTTATCTTTCATCCTTCATGGAGTTGGTTATTAATTTTTCTTCTCTCTTTGATACACTTATGTCATTGGTTTGTGAGCTTCAATGTGAACATGCTCTTCCTATACCTAGTGATAGTGATATGCACCATGATGTTCTACTTTGAACAATTTTCCTTCATTGATTAGTGGTGATATAAATGGTGATTTCTCATGTGATATACATTGCATGTTTTGCTCCATGATGATTATACTCTTTGGGAGATAGATGATGATGATGTAGCCCCACTTCGTCATGACACATCTAGGATGATATTGTATGCGATGAGGTTACACCTTCCTTAGCTACTCATGATGTTGTTGATCCTTATGGTGGTATTATTCCTACATGTCATGATAACCCTATTTCTATTTCCCTAAGTTCATGTTCTCTTGATGGTACAAAAATGAGGATCCTAGGAATAGTGATTTATGTAATTCACCTTCTTCCATACATGATGATGCATCACCTTATGATTCATTGCATGGTGATACATTAACTTATGATTCCTTACATGTTGATGGAGTGATTTATAATGATAGTTTTGTTATATCTCATGATGATTCTATGGATATTTATGATGATCATTTTTCTCAACTAGAAAATATTGTTACATCAATAGCTATGTTGAAAATGTTCATATATATTATGATGTTTTGGATCCCATGGTATACACTTCTTGTATTATTAGGGATCCATGGATTGGTATTTTTAGTGATGATGGAAATGATTATCATGTAGGTGCATGTATACATTTAAAAAAATTATTACGTCTATTATCTTTAGATATGAATGATGAAATATTTCTAATACATAAATTTCGAGAAACTTTAGTTGATGAAGATTTATTATGGTATGATGGTTTGTATTATGATTCTTATACTCCCTTTATAAATCTTATAAAATCTATTATTTCCCCATAAACTAGGTTAGAAACTAGGAAATTACCATAAGACATTATTGTTCAACTTAGAATCAAAATGATAATGGGATATGGAGGCATTAATCTATTGCTCTTCATAGAGAATAAATTACTAAAGTGTAAAATACAACACAACACAATGACATGAGTTGGAAAAACCTACTTGGTAGGAGCAACCGCTCTCTATCATATTGTATAACTCAAAAATAGACAATTAGAAATATATGCATTCCTTTGTAAAACCTATGACTACTTAACTTCTTAATTTGGAAGATATGTAACATACAATTGACTTCCTCCACTATCAATATTTTGAAAATTACAACATAAAATTATCCTCCTCATTTGCTTACTTTAGAGCCCTTATGGTCTTTATAGTCTTGGAAGATGCCCCTAGATTTGGCATACCTTCAAGTTGAGAACTAGAGAGACAAGAATGGGGAATTATTTCAAATTCTAAATATTTTTATAGCTTGAGTGAAATTACCCCTTTCACTAAGAGTCAATTGTGAGTGAAATTACCCCTTTCAATAAGAGTCAATTATGAAAATGCCCCATTGATTATGAAATTTCTTTAATATTTCAATAATGAAACTACTAATGTCAATTATGAATCTGCCCATTTCATTAAAATATTGCCCCATTGATTATAAAAGCACCATTATTGACAATTCTAAGTCCTACTTCCTCTAGAGTCCATATCTTTTGCATAGGGACTCAAAATGAGATGCTTTTTTCTATAAATTGTATATAATTTCAAGATAAAGATGAAAAACTAATCATAATCAACTTTTGATGCCACATGAATATAGTTTTTTTTCCTTGCAACATGTTGAAGTGTCCTTCCTTTTACTATGATCTTTACCCCTTGATCTAATACAAGTCTTATGTTTTTTATTAAAGAGACTTTGGTCCCACAAAAGCTTATGTTTAATATATAGGATAATATCCTCCCATGTGTGTAATAGCTTAAAAAAATATGTTGTGCTACAAATCTATTAGCTACCATCTCTTATTATGCTCACGGAGTTCCACAATCGTTGCTATGGTTAGGAATGAAAAACTCCTGCACACAATTAACTAATACCAATTACATGCTTACAATTATTATGCATGTTGATCCTTTAACCCCCTATGATGCTTTCCACATGCTACTATCATTATCTTCTATTTTTCTTCTACAATCTCCTATGCAACACACACTCTTATGCTATAATTATTGTCTTTCCATTTCTTATATAATTCCATATGCTAATAAAAACATGTGCTACAACAATTTGTAATGTGTTAACCCTTCACTAAAGTAAAATTTTCCAAAATTACACCATAAGACTAAGTAACAAGTCAGTGGCACGATAAAAAAATATCTCTTTTATTGAAAATATATGAACAAGATGCCATATCATATTACAATAAAGATTCCACTTAATTACAATAACTTCACAAGTACATGTAATAAGAATACATACCTTAACAAACATAGCTCCAATGAGCTTTAGAACTAATAGTTGAAAGACAGTTCAAAATCCTTCCTTTCAAATCTTGGTTCTTTTGTCACCTGTTGTGGAGGAGAAGCATCACTCAAACACTTTTCCACCAACCACTGACTCTTAATGTGGTCCCCCACACATCTATCATTCAATAGATGGCCCTTCCCTTCTACAAAGAGATTGGTAGAGTAACTGATAATGACAACCAACTGAGCGTAGTGTTGTCTCCTACATAACTAGAAATTTGTAATCCCACAATCCCAAACTAGCATGCAATACTAGATCACGATGAACTAATAGTGTAGTCTCAATATTCACACAACCTAGAGTGGAGTATCGTACATTACACTACTTTGATCAAAAAGTTTTAATTCAGTAAATGATTGAGAGTCATCTATCACATACACTACTCAGGGTCGATTTGGCTTAAGGCTATCTTCAACTACATATAGGTATTTCCTTCAATGGATAGTCCATCATTCCAGACAACCTACAACCATATTAATCTACTTGGAATTAACTACTTAAATGGTAATTACACAAGCTAGGTATTCCTTTCATGGATAGTCCATCATCCTAGATAACCTACATATTTGGATAACTTGACTTACATGTAAGTATATTAATCCCTTTCCCATACCAAATGCCCTCTCCTAGGAGAAAACATAAGCTTTATAGAAAGTAAGTACACAAGCTCCCTCCCATAGTAGATTAAATATCTTAGGAGTAACACAAACTTTTCTAGTTAAATTAATAACTTAGTTGGGTGTACCTCAAGTGACTCTTGCATTCAATCAAGCCTAGTACATAATAACTAGTATAAACACCATTCTCCTACTACGGAGTGAATACAAACACATTGCATCCCATGATCTCAAACATATCTAGTATAATTAAATACTTATGTTGTACCACATGTAACATAATTAAATACCTATGTCAAGCAATCTCTTCGACATATCTAGTATATTTAACTACTTGTGTCAAGCAATCTCTCCTATTATGGAGTACTTAAAAACACATTTTAAAAGCAGCCTAAAAGCTTCAATTCCCTTTTCTCAAAAGTAATGTTAAATACTTTTATAGCTCAAACAGAAAAGACATTTCATGCAACATAATAATTCTTGCAAATAATAATAAGAATATCCCATGCCTGTTATCACTTTTCCCAAAATGATGACAGTGTAGCATTTTCCTATGGCTCAATTCAACTTCCTAAATCAATTCCAATTCCCTCTCTTGTTGAAAGCACTCTCCTCTCATAAACAAATAATTATTCCTTACAAAGTCCACTCTTTTCTCACTTAGAAATCAGATATTATAAATTGGTAAAACACAAATGTAATAACCAACAGGCGTATTCCTTTGGTATGATACACCTCCTTTTATGGGAATAATGGTCACATAGAAATATGAATGATAGTTGCAAATAATGTTCACTCCAAAAATGGTAAGAATGAAACATAGATAATGCACAAGGTAATTTGGGGCGGGGGGCCTAGCTCGATTGGCTAAAGCATCCTGTTGCAGGAAAGAGGTCACGAGGTCTAGTCTCCCCCCAAACCTGTGGTACCGGAGTGCATGTCACACCAATGCCACCAGTCATGTGAATTTTTTTTACCAAGCACATTGCAATTTATAGGGGGACAAGTTTAATGGCGTGATTTCTAGGCGAAAGGAATTTGTCAATGGTGAAGAATCGACACATAACCTGAATTGACTTCTTCCTGTGTTGAGTCAACTAAAATCATTAACTGCATTGGGTTTAGTCAAGCTCCATAGTTTCAAATACTGCCTTGGTCAAATCCATAAAATTTAAGACTTATTTCATTGATTTATCTCTGCGCATTCCATATCTAGAAATGTGTGGTTCCCATGAAGTTGTAAATGTTCCAAAGTCGAGTTTTATCATTTTAAACTATATCAACATATTAAAGCCAAAGTTTAAATACGTGAATTGAAGTCTTCATTAAATCAGAATAATTCAATTTCTAAACTCAAAAACTATATGTACTATATATATTTACATATATATATTTAATAAATAAATATATATATCGTAAACTAGCCAGCATACATCCGATATATATATATTCATAAGGAATAATAATAATAATATCCACAATACAGGATGTGTACATATATATGTATACATGCATGTACCTCTATGTACATGTATGTGTAGGTATACCATATTGATGCATCTGTATGAGCATATCCATTTTCCAATGTACGCTTGTATCAATATGTATATACATATGGATATGTGTATATACTATACATATATATATGTCCATATCTAATTCACTTACATCCATTTACGTTACCACCTTATTGATAGGTGTGTACGTGTGGTATACCTATACATATGCATATACGCGTCATTAGATCCTCCTGACACACATGTGCATACACATAAACATACTTCCACCTACATCCCACCTATCCATATGATCGTAATAACAAAAGAATGATCTCAAACCCCAAACAAATAAACATCACTTGTAAAAGTATGCAAAAGTAAACAAGACTCCTAATACAAACATACAAGTTATGGATGACTTACCTATATCCCACACAAATTGACTCAGTTCACTCAATCTAAGGTGGTGCACGTGCATGCTCAAATAGTTTACTTTACCGATTACCCGACCAAGATCTTCTCCTGAGTGATACTTCCCCTCCCCCTGGAGAATGAAAATTTTCCTGCAACCACTAACACATGCACTTGGTAGTCAATTGTTCACAATATATGCAACATATATAAACATCTTCAAAGTTAGAAAAACAATAATTCACTAACCATCTATTCACATATATGCAGTATTTCACCATGAATAACATCAATTGAGATAACATCAAATGAGATAACATTCATATTGATAAAAAGGTACAAGCATCTCTAGATTTCACATTACATTCATATTTACCCTATGTAGTAATAGTAAATAGTAACTTCACAATTGGGATGTAGCATACCCCCCCCCATTTTGAATTATCATCCCTGATGATCTATAGCCTTTTAACATATAGTTAAAGTCAAATATGGGTTTACTTAATATACGTAAGATTTATAAAACATTCACCCTATGTAGAAATCTTGTCCTTCTTGGATCTTGCTTCAAGTGTCCTCACTATCGCATAGGCAAATCTCATATGCCTTACAAGAGATTTATTACATATACACATCCAAGATATAATAGTAACTATACATTTCACCTAACACGTAGTGATCGAGAATCATTGACCCATGAATTTATCCTTAGTATAATCCAAATAGAAAAGGAATAACGATGTATTGCACACTACACCGTGGGTCCAATCCTTCCCCTTTTGTATTTACACTTTTAGACAACTCATAAATTGAGTTTGTTCGTCACTTACACATCCATTTTCCTTACCATAAATTAATTTATCTTGATTACTTTTCCATCTCGAGCATAACATTGCTCCTGGACACTTGTCAAATCTTGATACTGCTTCATACTTAAGCTTTGTATCAACAAGGTTTCATCGATCACTTCAATCTTTTACTCCTTTTTGACATTCTATGAAGTCTATGGTTAACCCTATTTCTAAGCCTATTTCAGCTTAATAGAGTTTCGAACCTTTCCTTTTCATATATAGGTCCAAACTTCCATGTTAGAAGTTTATAAATCATTCAAGATTTAGTCTACCATTTTTGCTTATTTGACTATAATAATATATTGCACATTCGCTCAACTGAATGTTTCATATTATGATCATGGTTTAGACAACCATGTCATTATTTGCTTGTTCAAAACTAGAATAACCTTCTTAGGAATACTAAGCAACTACTTTCCACAATATATTATTTAGGACCGAAATCCTATAAGTCAAGTTTCCAAAAAGCATTGGTTACTTTGATGAGTTTGTCCACTAGAACATTATGTTAGTTTTTACCAACATAGACAGATTGATGTGTCTTGTGTTCTACCACTTTCCTTCAAGAATCTAAAGAGAGTATACATTTCCTACCAATGATTACATCTGGTCTTCATTTCCTAGCATACTAGACATTACTTTGTCATATTTTGTGCAACTTCTTACTCTATCTTTTCCCAAATTATAGTGATTTCTCATCTGACAATTCCCTTTTTCATTCTAATGTCCTATCTTTGACATTAATTTCCTCATTCCATTCTAGAATCTTCCAAAAATTTGGGTACATAGGTTCTTGTATATCCAATAATAGTCTATCCTTTGACTAAGTGATAACCTATTTTGATCTCACACCATCATTAATTCCCATGTAATAATGGTTATAAGTTTTATAGAGATAAATCCCATTTATCTTAGGACATCCACAACTTGGATCTCTTCCGTCCTTGGATTATTTTCAAAGATGTAATCCACCTTTCAACTCAATCTAATTTTTCCAATAAGAATTGGTACTAATTTTGAGTATTAATCCTCGTTCAATCATGTTGGTCCCTAGAAGATATCAAATTTACTTGCATACCTAATTTCCAAGCATGAATGTTTCTTGTTAGCCCCATGAATTCTCTTAATCACATAGGTGAGTCCCAACTTTGGTATATCCTATTTGAGGACAAGTAGCAACCCCGATGTTCTACTTAGTATAAATTCCCAATATTTCACACCAAGTGAAAACTCTATAATGTCACGATATAACAATAGATGCTTCCCTTTGAGAGTGTATCCCTTTTAATATAAGAGCCACTTAAGTAGAGTCTAGTCAACAATATGACTTCCTTTAACTCACTAGGTATCCTACCTATGTTTCCATCCATATAGAATTTCATAAGCTCAAGTGATTTACACATTCCCATGGTGAATCTGTATCTCAATATTCCCTTCCAATTCTTAGGATAGAGTTCTTAATTGTTGACTAGTCTGATGATATAGGTTTCTCCACCCCTATATGTCCCAATCAAGACCAAATATACAACTCAACCAAGTAAGTTATTCCAAATTTAAAGGTGTTAATGAGTAGTCTAATACATAACCCAACTCAATAGGTTAAATCTTATCCTAAGGTCTCTCTCTTTATTCGAACAAACTTCTTGCCCCAATTAGGTTATTCTAAACCTAGGGTTTCATTCAAGTATAAAGTGTGATTAAATAATCATTCTCATTAAGATATTTTGATTTGGTTCACATAAAGTCACATCCTAACTTATCCTTCACTCCATCTCTATGGCTTAATAGCTAAACCTTATTATCCCCAAATCTCTTAGCATAGTAAGCTATTGTGTCAAGTCACTTTACGATGTGGATATATTTCATAATATATAGTATTACTACTTATATAAAGAAATAACATCGTTATCTAATTCCTCCATATAAGGTATATAGGAGTGTAGAGACACTTTCTTCCAATCATGAGTAACCTAGACCTTCCCTTGCCAATTCCATAGGAAATGATCTCCCTTATCATGATCAAATTATCCGCCTATCCTTTTCTAAGGCATCAATAATAATATAGTTTGATCTTAAAATAAAATAAATATAAGGTGTGGAATGATAATAGGTCATAGTCCTTGACCTTTCCATTTATCTTTTTCCAAAAAGATCCCAATACCTTTTCCTTTTGGTCATAAAATGTATGACTTAATTGACATAATGACTTGAGAAGAAGCCATTAGTTCTTCCAAATTGAGAACGTACCCATGTTTTTCATTGGGTGGGGCACTTAACTCGATTCAATCCACTCTCTTCCTTCCCCCTTCATGTTTCCCTAGCTTTTGTTCTACTCAAAGTTGAACTCCTAGCAATACTTTCCTCCTCTTTGAAAGAATTTGTCATTCCTTGTTGTTGGATTTCTACTGCCTTTATCTGCCTCAATGGTATACTTTGAATATAATTTTCCCAAAGTTAGATTCATCATTGTTTTCTATCTCATAGATTCAACATTTTGGATCATCCAATAAGAGATCTAATGAATAATCAACAACTTTTAGAAGTTAAGAGACACTCTATTAATCCAATTCTCTTTTCGACATCCTTTTTGTGGGGGAATAATCCATACCCATAAAAATTCGTTGATTGATGCACCTTTCTACTTAAGAGTGTTGTTTCCTTTACAACTTCTATTGTTTTAACACATAGTGTCATGTTGCATTCCATTTCCTTTTGGGACCTCTAAACAAATGTTGTTTTTCACAAACATGTTGGTGAGTTCATCTTAAACTCCAACCTACCTATGTACTATCCAAACCTTTGGTCAAGTCAACTTGGTTTACCACTTTAGGTTTCTTTCTCATAATCACTTTTCGAGTGACTTTATTCTAATGCATGGAATCCTATTTTGTCATATCCTTTAGAGATACCATAGTTGCTTGGTCTCTTTTTCTCATTTTAATCAAACTCCAGTAATCTCATCGATTTTAGTTGGTGGAACTTTTCCCATGTCATTGATCACTTTGTTTTTGACTATTCCAGTCTTTTCCTCTTTTCCTAGGTACTAACTCTATTCTTGCAAGATCCTATCTTTACACAAGAGTTAGGTTTATGTCAAGAGTTCTCTAACCCTCGTGGATACTTCCTTCGTTGACTTCCTACCTCGATCTAATTAATGTTGACATTGCATACACATAGATTCGTAGTGTTTTCACTAATCCAAAAATTCTTGACTCTTTACAATTGTAGGTTGCTACAATTAAGGTTATCTCCTTCCTTCCCATTTCCTTAGTCATATAACTATTTTGTAGGATTAAAGGTATATATTGATTATTCTTCCTAACTTTCCTACATAACCTAATTGCATAATCTTCTGCAATCCCAGGTAATATCATAAGTTGTTGGTTTAGGAGTTCCTACTCCAAGGATGACTCTTAACTAATCCCAAATTTACAAAGTTACTAGGGATCTCATCTTCCTTTTCACTTCCCTAAGTTATTTTCTCTTGCCGTTGTGGAACTAGAACTTTTCAACCATTATCTTCTGATAAGGTCTACACATTGTTGCATAATGAGCTCATAGGTTTCAGTGCAGAGCTTGGTAGCTCTAATACCGCATGTAACGTGTCAACCCTTCGCTAAAGTAAAAATTTCCAAAATTACAACATAAGACTAAGTAACAAGTCAGTGCAATAAAAAAAATATTTCTTTTATTGAAAATATATGAACAAGATGCCATATCATATTACAATAAAGATTCCACTTCATTACAATAACTTCACAAGTACATGTAACAAGAATACATACCTTTACAAACATAGCTCCAATGAGCTTTAGAACTAATAGTTGAAAGATGGTCCAGAATCCTTCCTTTCACATCTTGGTTGTTTTGTCGCCTGTTGTGGAGGAGAAGCATCACTCAAAGGATTTTCCACCAACCACAGACTCTTAATATAGTCACCCGCACATCTATCATTCGATAGATGGCCCTTCCCTTCGACGAAGAGATTGGTAGAGTAATCAATAACGACAACCAACTGAGCATAGTGTTGTGTCCTACATAACTAGAACTTTGCAATCCCACAATATTAAACTACCATGTAATATTGGATCACGGTGAACTGGAAATGTAGTCTCAATATTCACACAACCTAGAGTGGAGTCACACAATCTAGAGTGGAGTATCGTACATTGCACTACTTTTATCAAAGAGTTTTAATTCAGTAAAAAAATGTGATTCATCTATCACATACACTACTCAGGGCCAATTTGACTTAAGGCTATCTTTAGCTACACATAGGTATTTCCTTCAATGGATAGTCCATCATTCCAGATAACCTACAACCATATTAATCTACTTGGAATTAACTACTTAACTAGTAAGTACACAATCTAGGTATTCCTTCTATGGATAGTCCATCATCCCAGATAACCTACATACTTGGATAACTTGACTTACGTGTAAGTATATTAATCCCTCTCCCATACTAGATGCCATCTCCTAGGAGAAAACACAAGCTTTATAGAAAGTAAGTACAAAAGCTCCCTCCCATACTAGATTAACTATCTTAGGAGTAACACAAGCTTTTCTAGTTAAATTAATAACTTAGCTGGGTTTACCTCAAGTGACTCTTGCATTCAATCAAGCCTAGTAAATAATAACTAGTATAAACACCTTTCTCCTACTATGGATTAAATACAAGCACATTGCATCCCATGATCAAACATATCTAGTATAATTAAATACTTATGTTGTACCACATGTAACATAATTAAATACCTATGTCAAGCAATCTCTTTGAAATATCTAGTATATTTAACTACTTGTGTCAAGAAATCTCTCCTATCATGGAGTAATTAAAGCCACATTTTAAAAGTATCCTAAAAGCTCCAATTCCCTTTTCTCAAAAGTAATGTTAAATACTTCTATAGCTCAAACAAAAAAGATATTTCATGCAGCATAATAATTATTGCAAATAATAAGAAGAAGAATATCCCATGCCTGTTATCACTTTTCCCAAATTGATGACGGTGCAACCTTCTCCTATGGCTCAATTAGGCTTCACAAATCAATTCCCACTCCCTCTCTTGTTGAAAGCACTCTCTTCTCAGAAACAAACAATTCTTCCTCACAAATTCCACTCTTTTCTCACTCAAAAATTAGATATTATAAACTGGTAAAGCATAGATGTAATAATCAACAAGCATGTATTCCTTTGGTACGATACACCTCTTTTTATGGGAATAATGGTCACATGGAAATATGAATGATGGTTGCAAATAATTTTCACTCCAAAAATGGTAAGAATGAAACATGGATAATGCACAAGGTAATTCAAATATGATGAATGAGATGACACCAAAAATAATGTGTTGCAAGAGAGATGGTGTAGCTATTTATAGAGCAACTAGCCTCAAAGCTTCCTATAGCCAAGGCATGAGAATTTACACCACTCCCATTTTGAACTATTCAACCTGGAGGTGGCAGTAACTCGAGCCTGTACTCAACAAAAAGCATAATGAATCAACTTCTCAATTGTCAGCATTCAAAAAGACTATTTCAAACGCACATGGGAAATTCATATTTCTCTCAAAATTCTCCATCTATAGGAAATTGATAACAAAGGTGGCACCAAACAAGTTTAATGGCATGATTTCCAGGTGAAAGGAATTTGTCAGTGGTGAAGAATTGACACATAACCTGAATCGACATCTTCCTGGGTTGAGTCAACTAAAATCATTAACTGCATTGGGTTTAGTCAAGCTTCATAGTTTTAATTATTGACTTGGTCAAAGCCATAAAATTTAAGACATATTTCATTGATTTATCTCAGTGCATTCCATAGCTGGAAATGCGTGATTTCCATAGAGTCATAAATGTTCCAAAGTCGAGTTTCATCACTTTAAACTATATCGGCATATTAAAGCCAAAGTTTAAATACGTGAATTGAAGTCTTCGTTAAATCGACTCTTTTATTAAATCAAAATAATTCAATTTCTAAAGTCAAAAACTATATGTAATATATATTTTTATTATATATATTTACACATATATATATTCAATAAATAAATATATATCGTAAGCTAGCCAACATACATCCGATATATATATATTCATAAGGCATAATAATAATAATAATATCCACAATATACAAGATGTGTGCATATATATATGTATACCTATATATACCTCTATGTACACATATGTGTAGGTATACCATATTGATGCATCTGTATGAGCATATCCATTTGCCAACATACGCGTGTATCGATATTTATATACATATGGATACATGTATATACTATACATACATATATATATATATATATATAAATATATATATGTCCATATCCGATTCACTTACATCCATTTACATTACCACCTTATTGATAGGTGTGTACGTGTTGCATACCTATAAATATGCATATACGTGTCATTAGATCCTCCTGACACACATGTGCATACGCATAAACATACTTCCACCTACATCCCACCTATCCATATGATCGTAATAACACAAGAATTATATCAAACCCCAAACAGATAAACATCACTTGTAAAAGTATGCAGAAGTAAACAAGAATCCTAATACAAACATACAAGTTATGGATGACTTACCTATATCCCACACAAATTGACTTAGTTCACTGAATCTAAGGTGGTGTGTGTATGCTCAAATACTTTACTTTACTAGTTACCCGACCAAGATATTCTCTGGAATGATACTTCCCCCCCCCTTGGAGAATGAACATTTTATTGCAACCACTAACACATGCACTTGGCAGTCAATCGTTCACAATATATGCAACATATATAAACATCTTCAAAGTTAGAATAACAATAATTCAATAGCCATCTATTCACATATATGAAGTATTTCACCATGAATAACATCAAATGAAACAATATCAAATGAGATAACATTCATATTGATAACAATGTACAAGCATCTCTAGATTTCATATTACATTCATATTTACCCTATGCAGTAATAGTAAATAGTAACTTCACAATTGGGATGTAACACAATTGTTGAGTTACAAGATATCTTGTCATTTTAAATGATTCTTCTTATTAAATGAAGATCTTTTTAAAAAGATTATGAATTTATTATCAAGTAGTCCTAGTTGCACCTATGTACAACAAAGGAGAAACATGTTTACAATGAAAAATAACTTCTCATGTTACAACTATATGCATGCTTCAGCTGTGATGGAACTTTGTGCAAAGTAAAATAATGTATACCATCAATGTGATTCCCTTGATTATCATAATGCCCCTCTATGATGCATAAATTTCTTCCTTACTTGCATATTCAAGTGGTTAGTGTTTGCTTCTTCTTGCCATATTATCAACAAGTTGTATGCTACAATCTTTACATTTCTAAGGAATACAAATATGAATGCTTACATCATTCAAAATGTTCATAGTGTTGCAAGAACATGCTTATAAAACCAAAAATGCTTCTAATGTTTCTCATGCTCAACCCAAGGATACATACATGTTCCATAACACCCACACACTAACATAGTGTTTCCCATGTTATGCAACCGATAAAAATATCTACATGAATACAACACCTAATTATTTATTAGTTATTCCCATGCTCTGACTCATGAAGTATACATGTATTTACGACACCCAATAGTTGTCATAGTGTTTCCTAAGTTATCAAAAATTACTAATATTTCTAGAAGAATCATGTCTTCATGTAGTTCAATGGAGATTAGATGCTTACAATACCCAGATGAACATGTTGATGTTATACATGCTCTCAAAAAATAACTATACATGTGATAAAATACTCAATAACATGTTATAATAATGTCACATGTCACCTATACATGTTAGAAGTTTAAATATTCATGCCATAATGAAGAATACACATATCCACCACCTAAGTGGAATATCAACATAAAAGAGTGTCCAAATAACAATGGGGAAATCAAAAAGTATGTGGAAGAAAAATTCAAATTAATCATGTGGACAAGGTAACTTGGGAGGAAAAAGAATACTATATCAAGAATTTCAATCCTTCATATGAACACACATAAAAGAACTATATAGGAGAAAAAATTAAATGGAAAGAAAAAATGTTAATGGCTCAACTAAGAACTAGCTATTACCAAAATAGGTGTGAAACAAGAAGGTGGATAGTGTCTAAAGAAGAGTGGGTAAATAGAATATGTTGCTATTGTAATTTGGAGATGGTGGGGATAGAATGATAATACATCATGGATTGTCCAACTTATATGGATATTCATGAAAACTAAACCAAGATTTTAAATGTAGTCTCCTTGAGTAATCTATTTGAAGAAGAAAGGATAACAAAAAATGTTGAGTACTTGATCAAGATTCACAACAAGAGATCCAAGATAAAAAAGAAAAGAAGATCAAAAAAGCATGGTGTTGGTAGTTAGCTTATTTTGGTATTTTATTCTTTTCCATGTTGTTGGATACCTATGGATCCCATAGGTTTTTTGGCCTTTTAGAAATTACTAAAAAAAACTTCATTCATTAATAAGAATAGATCTAGTTTTCTCACAAGATAAGAGATCTTGCAGATAATTGACAAGAAGTTTATATCTATGTGTGTTGCCTCTGAGTTTCCTGAAATTGCGGGAGGCATCATGGGAGCTATATATCTATTTATATAGAAAATGTGTGAGGACAATCTAGGTGTGAAAATCATTCGCAGCTCTAGAGGGCTCAAGGTTGGTGATGGCACAAACTAGAAGAAGTTGAAGCCGCAGAAGTCAGGAATCAAGGCGCATGACACAACCAAGAAAAAACATGCTAGGAGCTTAAAGGGTGTGTTTTACATATTTTTGTCTTGGGAGAAGCCACTATGCACTCAGATTTGGGTTGTCGCTAGTGCTTTAGGACCCCCAAATGCCTCCTCTTGCACTTGCTTTTGATCCTCTGTGCATGACTCAAGTCGAGGTGCCTGCTGAGGGGCTTGTGCTTGCTTGTTTGGACCTAGATACCCTAGTGGCATGCAAAAATAGGGCTAATCTATTTCATGTGTGCAATGCCTTTTTCTTGGAGCAGATCCAATGGGCTAAACCTAGCCCTACCCTTCCTAGATCAGTACCAAATTTGCCTCCTCCCATTTCTATGCCTACTCCTCAAAGCGAATGTTCTCTTTTCTCTATTGGGGACACAAAGGTGAAGAGTATGTAAATATAATGAGAAAACTTGCATATATAGGAAAGGTAGATGAGTTAAGAAGGCATAACTAAACAACTGACTAACCCTCCAAATATGCACCACTTGTGAGCTCACTTGATAAGTGTGTGACAAATTGGAAAGTATACATACAACAAGTGTCTCAAGTTATGAGGACACATATTTCAATGCTATGAAGTGAGACAAAACTCTAAAAATCCCTAAGTGGAGACTTAAGCAATGTGAATAGGACTCTCCTAGGTAGGCTAAAAGCTAAGGATTTTGATAAAGTCACTATTTATACCAACAATAAACATGATTTTGGAAAGAAAATGGTTGAGAAAAATAAATATGAGATAGTGAAATATAATTTGAAGAGTTGAGGTGAAGGTTCTAGATATAAGTTGGTTAAGAGATAGGTGTTCTAATTTTATTTCTGATTTTAAGAGAAATATTGTGTGCAAGTTGGCAAGACATAGCCACAAAATGAAGTCCAATACTAGTATTGTATGTCTTGGTGTGTAAATATTTTTCCCAATTGAAACTATTAGCTTTGTAGTAAATTTCACATAAAACTACATGTTGTGCACCCACAAAATAAAGTTCAATACAATTCTATTCATATTGTTATTTTTATTCACACCACATATAGACATGCCCTTAATAGTATATAAGAGAACAAGAAGATATTTAGGGAGTACCTTTTTTACATGAGTGATGATAAATCTCATTCGTTAGAGTATGTGCAATATTGAGCTTTCAACAAGTTTTTGAGTTCTTGTAAAAAAAACTACTAATATGGTTCAACATCTCATTTGGTTAGATAGTTGCACAATTCAATTCAAGAATGCTTGTATGTTATATTGGTTGAGAAGAATGAATGTAGAGAAGGGTATACCTTATATTTAGAGTGTTTTTAAAGTTGGGCATAAAAAAGGGGAGAATGACAAAGTGGGTGCATGTGTAAAGAGAGCTCTAGTTAAAGAACAACTAAAAATTATAAGTGGTGTTGCATTCAGTACAAATTTTATTGTTAAGTGATATAATTGTGTATTGTCACAAGGAGTGAAACTTGATTCAAAAGTGTGTAGGTTATTTTAGTTGGTTTATGAGAGGGCAGTGAGAGAGAAATTGGATTATTAGAGAATCAACTAATTATCAAATATTCATTCATTTTGAAGGTTAGATGCAAGTCAATAAACTATTTGGACACAAGAATTATCTTGTTTTTGTTAGTTTTATATTAAATGTGACTGGGATCATTGTGAATCAAGTGAGTGGGTAGATACATGGATTCCACAATATCTAACCCCTTTTATCTCAAACTCATTCATATTTACTCAATAACATCAAAATATCGTTTGACTATGAAAACATTTTAGACCTTGTATAATCACACCATGTTTATGTAGTTGTTACACCACATGAGAATGAAGAGAGATTAGACTATTTTTTGGCACAAGTTGTACAAGGAAAATAAAATCTAACACAAGCTATGATAGATGATGGTAGGTTCACATATCCTATAGGATCAATATGTTACTATTGAAACTTGGTTGCAAACATATGTGATTAGAAATAATGTAATGCCTATATTTGAAGACTTTGAGAAGCACAAATTTCACCTAGTTATAGTAACAAATGTTAATTTATTGAAACATCATACAAAATGAAGAATAAAAGAACAATGGACAACTAGTAGTGTTGATCATGAAGCAATAATAGATACTCTAAAGGTAAGATATGAACCCTCAAACATGCTCGAGTAGTAGATCTAAACTTTCATATGGGATAGTTATGACAATATTCATCTTAGTGAGATTATTGCTTTTTTCTATTTTTTGGATTTATTTTATTAAAAATATCATTTCTTTAATTATAATGCATGCTTTTTACTATCTAGGTCTACTATACTTCACCATTTTTTTATTAGATAAGAAGGGGAGGTCTTTGAACCCATTATAAGAGTATTGTTGTCAAACAGATTGCACCCGTATGCTCAAATATTGAATTTCAGCAATCTATTGACACATTGGAACTAATTCTAGGCTATGGGTATCCTATGAGGAATTAGACCTCCAGATTCTAGGCTGGTTCCTATGGATTTTTCTAATTAATATTTTGATAAACTGCTGGGAAAAAGGATAAAAGATTTAACCTGAATGCAGAACTATGAAACTTTAAATATGGTGATGCTTACACCTGAAAATGATGATCTAAAATGTAGTTTGGTTCACAATTGATTCTCAAAATATCCAATTTGCACATCAAAATCTGAACAGTTTGAACTCATATAAATGCTCCATACAAAGGTTCATAAAACTATTTTCTTTCAGAGGAAAAGAATAGTGTTCTCACAATTAAGAAACATAATCTTATTACGAACTCAGTGTATGACCTATGAATTAAACTTGAATGCATACATATATTTATGATTGAGATAGAAAGATAAAGGTTTCAATGCTGAAACACAAGATAATTCGATCAAAATCAATCACAATAATGATGCTTGAAAGCTTGAAGGCAAAACCTGACACTATTGAGAAGATAAAAGGAAAAACTCCATGCTAAAACTGAGGTAACCTGTAAAACTTGCTATGTATTAATTTGAAATGATGCTCAGTTACAAATCATTCACTTTGCAGAGTGCAAAGGAGAAAAATAAGAACTAATGAAAAATAGTTAAGTTTTTCAATATATACAAAAAGCCTTTCAAAAAGGCATGGAAAAAGAACTGAAAGTCCAACTCGAAGAGAAGGTGATAACTCCAAGGCCAATTCCGAGCAGAAGAAAATATCTCTGAAAAAGAGGCTCAAATCCATGCAAAAACAAGTCCACTCAGGCTCAAACTCACTGCCAAGTCATAACTGAAACATGCACTATTCCAACTGAATTGCAAATCCCTGAAAATGTGGGCCAAAGCATGCAAAAAATTGCCTCGTTTGTATCAATCCGCCCATGCAAAAATAATAGAATTCCCCCCTTGCTTAATATTTTATTTTTGCACTAAAAATAGTTAAAATAATTAAATGATTTATAATTATCATTTAATTATTTAACCTTACAATGTATTATGCAAAAATAAAATTAGACTTATGTAAAATATTCATGAGACTTTTTATAAAAAGTCAAGGGCCCATAGAGGAAATCCGCCACCATACTTAGCAAATCATAGCATTTGCAAATATTGAAAGCCACATCATTAGGTATTTTGACTTTTAAAGTCATGACCATGAAGGTAATTGAAATGAAAAAGATTAAATTAAAATCATAACAAAAAAAAAAACCTTATGTCGAAATAGGGTAGACAAAGATGGTCTTAACCCTAATCATTAACCATTTTGCAAAAATGATATTTCTGCTTGGAGAGGAAGTGCCGCCATGAGCTAGGGTTGGAGTTGGAAATGCTCACACTTCTTCAGCTTTCGCGACTCCATACTGTCTATCCCTTCTTTGCAACTCGTGGTAAGTTCACCATATTGTTGTATCATGATTTTCTCCATTCGTTTGAAGATAAAAAAAATTTGTTTTCTCTGTAATTCCATTCTCTGTGTGGTGTACTTTTACTTCTCTTGGTCGCTATGAGGGCACCATTTTATTCATTAGCATTTCCTGCTCAATGTGCTTTGTTATTCCTTCATGCTAATCACGGGTTTGATGATTTTCACTTGTAGAAACAATAGACTTTAAAGGAGATGACACAAACTGCAAAAGGTTTTATTCTTTTTGCTTCTTAGTCACTGGCAGAATTACCATGAGATGCCTTCCTAACACATTATGTGAAAAAGAGCATTCGTGCCTTTGTGTGCTTCTATTTATGACAGGTCTCCATGAATGTGAGCTTGTTCTTGAAGACTTCTTGGAAATTTCATCTTTTGTTTGGCTGTGGCTTTTGGTTCTGTTTGCAAGCAAGGAAAACTTTGACTTCTGTATAAATCATGGCTGTAACTGCAAATTATTTTTGGGTCTTTCCTTTCTCTACTATTACTGATACACACTGATGGTGTGAGGTTTATTCCTTTCTATAGGCCGTGAGTTCATTGGTTTCTTTTCATTGCTTCTGTATATTCCGAATTGTTTCTGGTTAAAGTCGCGGCCATGCATCTGCTTCTAGGTTTGCACTATTCTGTTGCTCCACTATGGACATGAGCTTTGGTATCCATTGTTTTCAAACCTTCTTCCATTGTGAGACTAAAATAATAAATCCTTTGGGTAAAACCCTTCATGACTGTAAAACAACTTCTGGGTTTCCTTCTTTTTGCTGGTTATAGCTTTACTCCTTCTCCTCTTAAAAACATAAAACTAGCTCCAGTGTGCAGGCCGCCATGAATATGAGCTTTCTTGAAGACTTCTTGGAAATTTCCTTGAGTATTTGTTTCCTCTGTAAAACTTTGCAGTGATGGTAGTCACGAATTTATGGGCACTACTTTTTGCCAAAACTTATGCAAGAATTGTATACAGCCATGCCTCTGTGCCATTAGATGATAGTCTTTTATTATTTTTGCCTATTTATTTGGCCCTTCTGACTGAAAATAATAGAGACACTATGCAAAATATTAGCTTGCACATGCTGCTCGCTACATACATCCATGAAGACTGTGATTTCTGACCATCTTTTCAATTACAATCAGTGATGCTTTGAGAAATGACTCATATCATGGTAACTGTCATTTCGTGGTAATTTATGACTATGGTTAATAGCTGATACTAAATGCTGTTCAGATTCTTGTGACTGTTATATAAATGTTGATTATTTAATCCTTGCTGGTGGCAATTTCTCTTTCATTTTTAGTCCACAAAGATTTGCTTCATCCTTTAAATGATCATGCTTAGCCTTACATTGGTACTGTTCCTTCAAAGGCATTGATATCATGAATAAAGGTCTTTTATTTGAATGTTTTGTTTCTGTTTCAAGATTATGAGTGAACACCTGTGGGATTTGTCTTATTTGCAAGCCTTCGTATATCTTTGTTGGCTGCAATAGTTGTTATGTAATGAAACTTGACTGTTGATCATTACCATATGCAGTTTGCATTATAAATTGCTATTTCATGTTTTTCCATCCATTTTAAAATTGCACCCTGCTGAAACAATATCACTATCTTTTATTGACACTTCAATAGCACTGTTTCAAGTAACTCTACAGCCATTTGTCCCTCTTTTTTCTGTACTTAAATACCCTGAAAATGGAAAAGAGCATAATCTTGTTGAATCGGACATGGCTGTAACCTCCTCATTATATGATTCCTGGCCATTATATTCATGATTCTCTGCTGCTCATATTATCACTGATCCTCCTGTAGTCTGTTATATGCTTTTGAAACTATGAAAACACCTTAAAGCACAAATACTCTGTTTCTCTTCAATTTAAAGAGGCTCCAAACTTCATTTAGATGTAAAATGAAAATGTAAAGTAGAGCTGAACAGAATACAATGAAAATGATGAGTTCTCACACTATTTGATCCTTTCTTGACCTAAAAATAAAAAATATGTTGTATGCTCAAACTTCTTTTCCTGAATCTCTTTGAAATAAGGCTACTTATTTGACTATTTCTTTATTTCAACATCTCTTTTGATAACTGTTTTGGCATGTAAATGACTCTCGTGTGTAACTTGAGAGTGTATCCTTTTGATATGTCGGGCTCAACCCTTGTGGGAGCCCGTTTTACTCCACACATCTGATAAAATGATTACGAACATAATGAACCTGTTCCTGCATAGTGAACAAACATGTTAGCAAAATAAAAGAAGCTGATTTTTTCCTCTTTTCTCCTTATGTTGTTTGAATTTTCGTAATCATCTGATAGATGCCTGATCGACTATATCATATTTCTATTAGTAGTGCAGGCATATGATAGGATTTGATCCGCATTGCTCTAACAACATTTCCCTCAAACCTGCAGGTACGCGGAGCTGGAACTGAAAATGGAAATAGAGCTGGGGCTGGAGCTAGCGTCACAACTAAAAACCTCAACTGTCAATGATTCATCATTCCAGGCAATGACGAATCACTTTCTACCCTATGCTTTCGCTATTCTCAATTATATATTTTGCTTTTACTCATGCATCTTTTCCTTGATTATAAAAAAATCAAATAATGAGTTACTCCCACGGCTTGTGTGGGATTCTGGTTCGCACATTATGAATAAAATAGCAAACATTATGCAAACTTGTGATATCATTTTGAGATGTTTTTTGCATAACATTACTGAAATTTACATTGTAATAAATCAATGCATGATATGAGTACTTTAGCAAAATTTTTTAAAACAAGTTGTGTACCTTAGCACGAATTTACAATTCAGCTCTACCTGTTTGAGCTGGTAGTGAAAAATAGGTAACAAGTATCAAAGTATTAAAACATAAATTTTAACAGAAAAAACCTAAGAAACAAAGAAATGACAAGAGTGACACCCAAGACAACAAAAAATAACTATAGAAAATAACACTACAAAACAAAAAGAAAAACAACTTAGAAAATATAATTCCAAACTTCAGATAGGGAGTCTAGAGACTCCTCCCAAGTAGCCTTCTCCTTCTCCTTTTATTTCTTTTCCAAAATCCTACATCTCTTGCTTTTTGCCCTGCTTCTTCATCCACTTATTAATTTTTGATTTCTATATATAAAAATTCCCATAAAAAATTTCTTCATTATCCCATTAGTAATATTCAAAATTTGGCTAATGCCATTTTCAATGTTCTTCACTCTATCCTAAAAATGAGAGGTGAAATATTTTTCCATTTTTTTTTAAATTTTTGCACTATTTCTTTTCTTTCAATCTCTTCCATTTTGATTTTGAGGAGAGAAAATTCAACCTTTAGGGAATCCATTGAGTTGTCTTCAATTTGATCGTTTCTTTGAATATCCTCAATCTCCTTTGAAATTCTATCATCTTCATTTTTTTGCAAAGTCATTATCATCTATCTCATTATAGGGGTATAATTCCATATTGTCTTCCCCCATATCTCTATGCTCTTCCTCCTCTTCCTCTTCTTACTCTTCCAAGTCCTCTTCCACTTCCTACTTATCGTCCTCTTCCTCTTCCACTTCCTACTTATTGTCCTCTTCCTAACCTTCCTACTTATCCTCATCAATTTGACCTTCCTCATCATATCCCTGCTCCTCCCCATCCTCTTCCTAATCTTCATAACTATCATCTTGCTCTTATTCCTCATCATCTTGTTGAACCAAAACACCCCCAAAAACATCCTATCTAACTTGGGTAAATAAATCATCCTCAACGTAATCTATTTATCTTTATCAAATTTAAGTTTCTTTCCTTTTTATCAATTAAATTTTGAGCGATAGAGGCCTTCGCAAGCCTGGAAAATATTCATTTTAATAGAAAATTTGAGTAGAAGCAGACCAAAAATTATACACTCAATAATAATATTCAAATTCCATTTTCTTCAATACACTTTGCATATATATAGGATTTACATAGCCTATATTATAGGAAACTACCTATAACAACTTGCTAATGATACGCGAGTTGTTTTAACAACTCATAATACACACAAACAAATAATCACAACCAAATAACAAACAATTCTCAACACTCATAACCAACCTACTAAACTATTATCTTATGCATCCTATGATGCAATATTCCTAACACCTATGTGAACACTAATTCCCGACACCCCCCTTAGTGTGACCACACTCAATAGCTCACCAAAAATATAACTTGGTAAGAGTAGGGACATACACATCTACTCATGAGAAGCAATAGTGGAATTGGCCTCACTATGCTTAGTGTACTTTCATCCAAGGATTGGGACTAACACATCTACCCAAGGTATTACATCAATTTTGGATAGGGACAAACACATCTATCCAACATCAAGGTTATGAACATGAACAAACACATCTACTCATAACAATTATGATTGGGGACACACACATCCAATCATAATCACCAACTCATGTGACTAGGGAAAAACACTTCCAATCACTTATACCATCTTGTGAATGGGGACAAACACATCCACTCACAAAAAATCAACAATCGTGATTGGGGACAAACATCCAACCACAACTTACAAAGATTGAGAACCAAGTCCTTGTCGCATATGCAACCATCATTACAAATCATTGTCACTTTGATCATAAATGATATGAGATGGTTGCCACTGCCACCTAGAAATCGATCTTGGTTTTAGTCATTTTGGCACAATTTGTTTTGTCACTAAAACAATTTTGCAACCTCGTCGCTAGTGACTCATGAGAGGTTGTTGAATATCTTACAACCTCTCTTGCCTCCCGCCTCCAATAATTTTGCTACTTATTTAGCAAATGTGACTTTTAAGCTTAATTTTAGATTTCCCCCACTGGATGGATGTCGAGTACAAGCGATAATGCATCCATTTACAATTGAGATAATTTTATTTTTTATTTTTTAACAAATATTAACACAAATGAAGACAACTTGACTATGACATAATATCATTTTATGATCTAATAATAAATAACCACATACTATGAAACTATAATCTAAAATATTCTTTCATGACTTGGAGATGTATTCTATATTATCATAAGAAGATCCTTTCTTGGAGGGTATTTTGAAAATGGAGCATGACCCTTCGGTATAGTATCAACTGCCTCCACATTGTCACAACCATCTCTAGATTATCCGCTTCAAAATACATCTTGATTACGATGACATGAATATAACACTCATTCTTGGTCATCTCTCGAAAAATGCTTGAGGCCTCGTCTATCTGGCGATTGCTAATAAGAACCTCAAAATAGTATTTTAGGTCTTGAAATAGGGGAACATGTTAAAGATAATCTCATGCAACATATGAAAAGTAGAATTAAATTCATTAGCACTACAAAACACATCAATCATTATATTATAAGTTCGCGTGTCAAGGACAATACCACCCTATCGCATCAACTCCCATAAGCCATTGGCATTCTTTGTATCCCATATTGCAAATTCTGAGTGCTTAATGTGAAGTGGCATTGCTCCAAGCCAGATGAGAACTGCCATCGATATTAGCGTGACTATTCCCTTCTGCAGGCCGGTGAGATTCTCCTCCAGCCACATCGTTGCAATCTAAGCATTTCTTTTTTGCATTGGACCCCTGCATTCCCCAACAACAAAGAAAAGGTCATTTGGGCATTTATACCAGTGCCCTCTTCCTTACAGGTGGAACAAGAGTAACAATCCCCAAATATTGGCATTCACTCACATGTATTATGGAAATGTTACATTGAGCAGGTACATCAAGGATCCAGGTTTGATTTATATAAATCTTGAGGCGAGGATCAATGGCAACAAATGTGCACAAACAAGCTACACATCAATAATTTGGGTGATGGAAGTGAGACTAGAGCATCATTATTTCCTTATGTTCTTTATACTTGGGATTTTTCAATGAAATATACATATGTTCACCCATCTCATTGATGGGAAATAGTTCTTCCATAATTGGAGAAACCACAAACAAAGTTGGATCCTTGTCATATGATATCCTCTCAACAAAGGATGCACAATAATAATATTGCACACCCAACAACTAAAAATAAAAAATAAAAATTCTAACACTGCTAAACTATCAACTACGCTATCTTACAAAAATTACATCTCACATACTCTCATATTCCTGGGTGCTCATGTGAGGAAAAAACAAATTGAGAAGCACAAAATGAAAGAAACATAAAATAGAATAGATTGGCTCAAAACTGAGTGCTACTTAAACATAGGCTCAATCATTTGATTTATAGATGAACTTGTAATTAATACAATGCAAACTGTAGAAAGGAGTTTGTTGCAACATTTATGATATGTAGTTGCAACATGAGGCGTGGATGATTGAATTCGGCTATGTCGGTTGTAGTGAGAAAAAAGTGTAGTATAATTGATTTATTCTAACATCCCCCCATAAATTAATTATACTAATTATCTTGAAATATCCCCCCATAATCTACAATATATGGGTCCCAACCTAATGCCTTGTTAGGTACCCATTTACAATTATTCACTAATATGATAGTAGACATTCACAATAATCCCCTCTAAATGCTTACCATCATAGATTCATATAACTTCTCGTAAGCCTAAAAGACCTCTAAGATATACAAATTGAGGTTCACATAAAGCCTTAGTAAAGAGATCAGCTATTTGATCCTCGGATTTACAATACTGAAGATGAATCACCTGTTGCTAGATGAGATGCCTGATATAATGGTGATAGACTTCTATATGTTTTGTTCAAGCATGAAACACTGAATTCTTGGACAACATAATGGCACTTTGATTGTCACAATAAAGTATAGAAGGCCCTCTTTGAGTACTGAAAGAATAGCTCACAACCAAGTTATTTATTTAATTGCCTCATTTTTTGCAGTATATTCATCCTATGTAGTTGATAAAGCAATAGTAGATTGCTTCTTACTACACCATGAAATGGGACTAGAATCCAAAGAGAGAACATAACCTGTAGTTGACTTGTGATCATCTACACAACCTACCCAATCTGAATCATCCAAAAAGTTGTATATCTCCATGAGAAGAGTAATAAACACCCATATTCAAAGTCCCTTTTACATATCTCAATATTCTTTTTGTTGCCATCCAATGTGGAGCCTTCAGAGAACTCAAAAACCTTGAAACCACACCTATTGCAAATGAAATATCTTGTCGAGTGTAAGTCAAGTACACAAGACTATCAACCAATTACTTGTATAAGGTAGGATCAACATCCTCACCATCCATATCCTTAGTCAATTTCAATTCTGGAGCAACTGGAGTAGATACACTTTTGCAATTTTCCATCCTAAAATTTATCAACAAGTCTAAAGCATACTTGGTTTGAGAGAGGTAAATTCCATCATCTTTCTACCATACTTGGATGTCAATAAAGTAGTGTAGAAACCAATATATTTCATCTCAAATGTATCTTGCAATTTTATCTTTATGTCATTGATTTGGTTTTATGCTATGTCCTATGATAATAAGATCATCAACAAAGAGTACAATAATGATTGTGCCGCCATCATCAAATTCCTTCACATACAAGTTTGGATCATGAGGACTATTATGAAAGCCTCGAGTTTGGAAATACTCATCAATCTTAGCATACCAATTCCTTGGAGCTTTTTCCAAGCCATATAGTGATTTTCTTAACTTGCAAACTAAGTGTTCCTAACTTGGACTTTCAAGTCCCTGTGGTTGAGTCATATAGATTTCTTCATCAATTTCACCATTCAAAAATGCATTCTTAACATCCATTTGGTGTAAAGGCCACTTGAAATGTGCTACTAATGCTATAATAGTCCCGACAGTATTGATCTTTGCTACTGGAGAAATTTTTTCTATGTAGTCAATTCCCTCTTTTTGTGAATACCCTTTGGCCACTAGTCTTGCCTTGTGTTTTTCAATGCTCCCATCTGACTTGAAATTTGTATCATACACCCACTTATTGTTGACCACATTCTTGCCCTTGGGAAATTCCACCAATTCCCATGTTTTATTGTTGATCAAAGAGTCATATTCATTGTGCATAGCTTGTTCCCATTCATGTTTTCCTCTAGCCTAAACATATGTTTGAGGATCATTTGTCTTGATTATGGTGGTCATTAGAGCATAATTAAATTGTTGAGTATTTTGATAAATTTCTTGAAGACTCTTGGTCTTTGGAGGTGGACTACATTCTTCAACTGCACTAGAAATTTCCTTAGAAATTTCATTAGTTTCAAAGGATTCACCATTATCTATGTCTACTTGTGGAATAGGAGAGGATTGTATCATATCCTCAAACCCTTCATTAAATTTGACATCCCTACTTGTGAACACATCTTCCACACTAGGATCATACAACCTGTATCCTTTCCTTTGATCATCATAGCCCACAAAGATGCGCTTAACACTCTTCTTATCAAATTTATTTTCTCTAATCTCATCTGGTATGTGAGAAAATGCTTCACATCCAAATACTCTAAAATACTTAACATCTGGTTTCTTTCCACCACTCCATGATTCTTCGAGAGTGATTTTCTCCAAGCATGTTGTAGGAGATCTATTCAAGACATGAGATGCAGTATTGACAGCCTCAACCCAAAGAAACAAAGGGAGACCCTTAGATTGTAGCATGCACCATGCCATTTCCACTAAGGTCCTATTCCTCCTTTCAACAACACCATTTTACTGAGGAGTATATCTATTAGTCATTTCTCTTTTGATCCCATGATATTCACAAAAGGATTTGAACCTGTTGTTGAAATATTCTCCACCATTATCTATTCTTATTCTTTTGATCTTATGCCTACTTTGATTTTCCACAAATGCTTTGAACATTTCAAATTTGCTAAACACTTCATCTTTTTGCTTTAGGAAGTAGACCCAAAATTTCCTTGAAAAATCATCAATGAATGTTAAGATATACCTACCTCCTCCCTTTTATGGTGGATCCATAGGCCCACATAAATCACTATGGAAAATTTCAAGACATTTACTTGCCCTCCAGGTAAACCTTTCAAACTTCTCTCTATGTTGTTTTCCAACCATGCATCTTGTACACACATTTGTGTTTACCCTTATCCAAGGTAGTCCATCAACCATATTCATCTTTGAAAGCATAGAGAAACTTTGATAGTTTAAGTGACCAAACCTTTGGTGCCACAACTCACTTGTGGAGGAACTTGTAGTAATGTAATCTTTCTTATCAACAGATGCTAAAAATTTGTAGATGCCATCACTCTCAACTCCTGTAACCACAATTTTGAATCCATCATTAATGTTCTTGATTAGACACTTATCTGAATAAAACTCCACCTTATAACCATGTTGAGTTATTTGACTCACTGAGAGAAGATTTTTTGTTAACTTAGGTACAAGATTCACATATGTTACTTCCAACTTCTTACCAACATGTCCTTTCATTGAAATTGAACCTATTCCTTCAATTGCATGTGAACTATCACCCCCAAGAAATATCCTTGCACCTTTTGTTTCTTCTAAAGAATTAAAGAAGTTTTTATTGTAAGTCATATGTTGGCTAGCTCCTGAATCAATATACCATGTGTCATTTGAGTTTCCTTGAGTTTCCAAAGAGGCTTTCATTATATTATGATCACCATCTTCTTGAGAAAAAAATGATTTCCTTCTTTGATAAAATTTTCTTTGACCTCCTGCATGTGATTTCCTAGGACATTGATCACTTTTATGCCCTTCTTCTCCACAATTATAACATTTGATAGATTTTTCTCTTTTAAAATGATCTTTATTGTTTCTCCATTCATTTTGTGCCTCTTGAAAACTATTCCTTAGTTGATTATCCCTTGGTTGATTCCATTGCCTTTGATTATTTATGTGTTGATTCCCTTGATTTTGGCATGCTTTATTTTGATTGTAGTTGTTATATTTTCCTCTAGCCATAAATGCTTGAGAACTCCTTCTAGACTCACCTATGAACTTTTTAAGCCTCTCCTCTTCATTCAGCAAAGCTCCATACACTTCTTCTAGTGTAATATCCTCAAATTTCCTAGTAAGCTCTAATGTGTGGATGAAGTTATGATACTCATATAGAAGACTTTCAATTAAAAAATCTATAATTTCAGAGTCTTCATATTCAACCTTCATCATTGCAAGTTGATTTCTTAAGTTTTTCAATTTTGCAATATGATCATTCATGGTATCTCCTCCCTTCATTTTAAAATGAGTTAATTGCCTTTTGATATCCATCACTTTTAATTTGCTAGTTCTTTCATACATTGTTTGCAAAGTTTCCCATATTTTCTTTATTATTTTTAGATCTTGAACATGAGACCTTATCCCTAGACTAATTTTCCATAAAATAGTAGCTCGTGCATTCATATCCATTTTTCATGCTTACTTTCATTTGCAGGTTTGTCTTCTACTACTAGCTCCCATAAGCCTTTCATTTGTAAAATCAATTTCATATCACATTTCTAGCTTGCATAGTTAGAACCATCCAATTTTGCACTAACCACAATATTAGAGATCTTAGAGGCCACCATAGCAAGAACAAAATAAACTCTCAAGACACACAAACACAGGGGCTTAAAGAATAAAGCCCCTACCAACACACAATGATTTTTTTTTGTATTATCATGCCTTGATGTTGGCCTTCTTATGAATCAAACATAAAAGAACTTTTTCAAATTTGTGACTTACAAAGATGAAGGAGAGTTTCATCAAACACCTTATTTCTCCAAACTCTTCAAATGAGATATAATAGCTCATCTCTTACCTGATCAAACTAACAATGAATTGAAGGATCATTGACATATGATCATAGCCAAAATAAAAAAATACAAGGAACACTCTGGTCACTAATCAGACACAGTAGAGTAAAGAAAATAACAACACATATGGGTCTATCCTTAGACCAAAAAAATAACCCCAACTCACCTCCAAAATCACACTTCTTCCTTACAAGCTCTCATAATCATGATTGAGAGTGAATGAAGTAATGACGTGTCAACAATACAAAATTTGGAGTAAATTACTCTATCAGCAAATACCCATGGAAAAGGTGCCTCGCCAATCTCAAGAATTGGTCAGAGATTACTGCCTAAAAGAAGAATTCATTTCTCTAAGCTTGTAGCTATTGCTTGGCCAAGGTGGTCTCTATAATTTCTGATACAAAGATCAAAATCTTCTCGACTATCACCTACCAAACATGGAAAAACTTGTTTTTCACTTCACGCCTTCTGTTGTAGTGTGGGAATGGCTTTCCACAGTACACCTTCCCGCCTGCCTGATTTCAAACAGGAAAACTCACATCAAATACCTTTGCATGACTTGTCTTCTTGTTCTGGTTGAGAGATGGTCATGGGTAGAGGGTCTTCACCTATGATCTTCTACCTTAGCAAACTCACTACACCCGTGATAAATCCACACATAAACATGGGGTATCGAATCGTACTTTCCAAACATTTTTGCAGAGCATGGCGAGCAACAATCTTCTTGCAAATTAGTGATACACAACAACCAAACATAAAAAAATACAATGAAATAGTTCACCTGAAAGCCTATAAATAACAAGGCTTTGGGTTGCAAATCAATAGAACACAAGCTTTGGCTCTTCCTGCAGCTTGCAATGTCAAAACCTCATCTCTCACTCAAAGTAACACAATGTCTTCTTCAATAGCGATGTCTCCAGTAAAATCACCAGCAATGTCTCTAGCCAAATCACTGGCTCTGATACCATGAAAATCAAATTGACAAGCACAAAATGAAAGAAACACAAAACAGAACAGATTGGCTCAAAACTAAGTGCTACTTAAATATAGGCTCACGCGTATGATTTATAGATGAATTTGTAATTAATATAATGCAAATTGTAGAAAGGAGTTTGTTGCAACATTTATGATATGTAGGTGCAACATGAGGCGTGGATGGCTGAAGTCGGCTATGTCAGCTGTAGTGAGAAAAAATGTGCAGCATAATTGATTTATTCTAACAACCCTTACCATATTAGAAAATGTGAGTAGAAGCAAACCAGAAATTATACACTCAATAATAATATTTGAATTCCATTTTCTTCAATACACTTTGCATATATATAGGATTTACATATCCTATATTATAGGAAACTACATATAACAACTTGATAATGATACGATTCATAATACACACAAACAAATAATCACAACCAAATAACAAATAATTCCCAACACTCATAACCAGCCTACTAAACTATTATCTTATGCATCCTATGATGCAATATTTCTAACACCTATGTGAACACTAATTCCCAACACTTTTACCTAACTATTGTTTCTTATTTTTATTAGAGCAATCATCCCAAAAACCATTTCCATCCTCATCAAAAATATGTATAGCACCTTTCCCCATCTCTTCAAGGCTACCAATTTCCTTCTTACCTTTAGGGTTTTTATCGGCTTTCTTATTTTGAGGACCCACAGTAGCATTCTTTAATAATCTATCATCATCATCTAAGATGACTGAGGTTTTTCTTTTATGGCTAGATGAGGGAGTATTATCCATAGTTGGATGCATTTCCAATAAACCCATATTCTTGTTACCTTTCTTACCCCCTCTAGGGTTCTTAGGGGCAGGGGTAGAGGGGTTGCTAGTGTTTCCCTTCAAGAGTTTGACATAATTTTGGATTTTTTTGATTACTTGTTATTTAACATTTTTATCTTAACATTGGACCTCTTCACAGTAGGGTTGGCCATAGGGGTTAGATTTAGACTAAACTTGTATAAAGCCATGATTAACCCCTAATTTAGGGGTGGATACACACCCTTAACAACACACTTTTACATCAATGAGAGTAAATATATATATATATATATTTTTTAATGTTCCCATACTTAAGATGGTCCAAAATAGGAAAGTGGTAACCATGAATAGTTTTAAATCTACCTTTATAGGGTAAAATACTTCATAACATGCAAAATTACCATGGCCCACGATGCTAATAGATTCTCCCTATTGTACCCATTTTGATATTTCTTCACTTTTGCACCTTAAAATTTTCACATTTTAACCCCATGGCCCTCACAATAATCTCCTCAATAACTTTGAAGTAGACCCCACCAACAAAAAAACTCACCATTCATCTAAGAATTGACAAAAATCGAAGTGATTTTTATCATTAATATACCCTCATAGCCATGAAGAATGGAGTGAAACCATCTTTTTCAAAAATATCCCAAAGGTCAATATTCTTCTTTAGTGCTTCACAAGAAATAGGCTCGGTTCTTAGTCTCAGATCACCCATCTTCACAAGCTCACAAAGATACTCACTAGAGAAAATTGAGAAATGACATATAAAAATGCAATTCCTACACGCATAGAATCTTAAAACCACTTGCCACCTTTTCTTGCAATTAACCTTTCCTCCTTTCTTTCTTTTCATCACATGAGAGTCATCAAGAAAATAGACCATCCCTTGACGTAAAGTACCGACAGTCTGGTCATCATCTCTCTAATTAGTTTTAAATTTCTCGACAACATACCATTTGTTTCCTTTAGTCCCCCCTCTACTAAAAATCCTCCTCGCTCATGCCAAATTAATCCCACGGAGAGGAACAAATAATCATAATTCTCTTACTTATCACCTTATAAGGAAGGTTTCACCATCCCCAAAAATTATAATACTACCCCCTTTTAATCTACCCACAACATAAATCTTTTTACTAAAATTAGGATCCATTATAATGATTAAAATTAAAGGAAAATAAATATACTTCCTTTGAATAGTCATTTAGAAGAAATAGTTTGTCTATCCTTAGAAAGAATCTCCTTGACTTTGAGTAGTAGATTTAAATCAAACTTCTAATATTTCCAATCCATAAAATTTAAACCTAAATTACAAACAATATCCATTATCCAATTTCCCTCTCTATAAATGTCTCTTATCTTCAATTGATCAAAACTCTATATTATAGATCTACACTCTTATATCATGTTCTTGGTCTTCCAAGATGGAGAAATGTTATTTTTTCAATAAGTCAATAATAATTTTGGAATCTCCTTTGATCTCCACCTTTTGAAAGCCCAACATATTTATTATTTTGACCCTCCACCACACTTCCTCTGCCTCAAATTTATTGTTTAATTTCCATCCCATGTGTTTTTCATACGGTCCCTCAATCAACTAGACTTTCTCATCCCTTATCACACCCCCAACATCTCTAGGGTTTTCTTTTAGAACAACCACAAAAATTGAGTTTAACCCATCCTTTCATATGGAACTACACCATTTCACATTGTTTCTCATAATTGTTGAACACCAAGAATACTAAAAGGGGGTGGTCAATCAGTATTTCCTTAAACCATTTAATCATAATCCATCCAATAAACAAAATACATCTAACAGTAGTAATGAATGAAAGCATGAAACAATCACAAGATCACATGACACATGGACACCGATATTTTTACGTGAAAAATCTAGAAAGGGAAAAACCACGGTGAGGATTAGCTCATAATATATTATAACCGGTTATAAGATATTACAAAGGCTCACTGTTAAGACACATTGTCCAATAGGGCCCATAACCATAAAAAGATAGATACAAAATAAAAATGGCTACACAACCAAGATGTGAACTGATACAAAATGCACCTTCCTTGTGCTGAATTCAGTTCCTTTGAAGCTCAATATACTGACTCTATCCACTTTATCAGATAAAAAACACAAAACACTACTCTACTTTACATTCGCTCAATATTCACAACATCTTTGCCATAGATCTGATCATGTACATAGATAATTCACATATTCACATCTCATCACATGCCATGTATCTCCTACAATCGCAAAAATGTCTTCCATATATACCCAATACATTTGCATACATCAATTGGGTCAACCTAATTAGATGGAGCCCTATATTAAATCAAAATTGCTTTGTCGGCTCCACACTTGAATCAAAAACACCTTCGCACTTAAGACAAACGTGCAACACTTGATTTAGGTCAGCATGGACCTAAAATAGATCTTAGTAACATCCACAATACATATTTAATCACCACAACATATGCCAAGCATTAGGTTGACAAGGAATTAGACCTAATCACAAAATATGCCAACTGATCAAACACCAACGATCAACCCGATCACATAATCACGTGCCATATAGAATATATAATGTACTGACACTTGTAATCAATCTCCCAAAATTGTAAAGTTTGATTCTTAACACCAGAGCAACACTGATTGGATTACTCATACCCATTTATACTATATAAAGCCAAAATTGTATGCCAAACTTTTGTCATTTATATCTTTCAAACTATACATCCAAAACATATGAAATATTGAACATACATGCATATAATGATCATAAATAACATATTATTTCCATGTAGATAGATATTATCATATGAGAAAATGCGAACCAAAATACTAGATTAAGGTATCTCCATTTTGTTCACTGGATTAGTGAAAATATCAACAACCAATGTTGACATCAATGACAACACGTTAAGGGGTTTCTTCTTCATTCTTTCAACAATAATTACCTTATCCCAATTGACCTTAGTGAGGTCCTCTTTAACCCCCCAATTTTTCTTAACTCTTAGTTCAATATATGAAGGCATTCTTTTTCATTTCCAAACTTTCAAACATTTATATTCTCTTGAAGATAGTTTCTCATGCTTATAACACCTCTCTAGTATTTCTTTTTTAATCTTTGAATAAACTATTATTTATCTCTTTCTAGAGACTCCAAGCCACATGTAGAGTGACTTGTTTCAAAATTTCTCTTAGAAAAAGGATATATTTGATTCCAATTGGTAGAAAAATCTTTGAGATTCAAAGGAAAAATCCAATTAACCTTAAGATTATTCAAGATCTCCTCCAAAAATCCTCTAGAAAAGTCACAATGAAATAATAGATGATCCATAGTTTCTTCATCAACACAACACAAATTGCACCTATTAACCAACTAAAAACCCATCCTATTTAGATTATCAATTGTAAGAATATTATTATGGAGGGTAGCCCAACAAAAGCAATTTATTTTTGGATTCACCTTGTTATTCTATATTTTACCCCAATCAAAAGAAGAATCATCATTAACATCAACAATTAATCTATAAGTTGAGCCAACAGAAAATTCTCCTAAAGGATTGAGAATCTAGACATGCTCATCTTTTCTTTCAAGATAATAAAAATGACAGAACAATATATTTTGCATCAATTGTTTAATCACCTCTTGTAAACCATATTGTCTTGCACCTATCAGTTGCCTTCTAAAACCTTTCAATCTAGGCTAAGTTCCATTCCATTGAATATACCCATGTAACTTTTCTCCATTCAATCTTACCAAAAGGTTCTTAATTTGAGATTTTTTTTGAATTGAGGACAACAAAGGACCATCATTCCACTTATCACTCTAAAAATTAACTTTATTTACATTCCCCACCCTCCAAAGAAGACCTTGTTTTATCACATCTTATTTTCAACATATTGTTCCAAATGAAGAAGCCTTGAGGAAGAGTGGAGAAAGATAAAAAATAGCATTGATCCTATTATCTAAGTTCTTAAGTTTAAAAATGCGAGTCCAATCCTTATTGTTGTCAAGGATATTGCATCCAATTTTAGACATCAAATCCTTATTAAATATATTTAAGCTTCTTATAATGACTTGGCATAAAAATTTTCCATTCTATCCAACCAATTTATTTTGCACCCTTTCAACAATACTATTTCAATAGTTATTTGACAATTTCTTGGTACATAATGGGATCCCTAGATATGTAAAGAGTGAAACTCTTAAATTCAAAACATCGACAATACTTTAAATAAATTCATTTATATTCAAAAGAAAGTCGACACTTCATTCATTATACATCATAAAATCCAATCAATTTCAAACAATGACTTAAAGTCGATAAAAAGATTCATAATTTTTCCAGTTAAATTCATACATGTGTCATCTTACACGACAATGATAATAATAATACAAAAGAAGTTGTAATATAAGTTTACAATTCGAGACTTAGGCATTATGTCACCTTAAGCTCTACATTACATAATTTAGAGAATACAATCAAACATAAATGACGATAACTTCCTTTGATCTTCAATCCATAGCTTATCTTCAATAATGAAGACGAGAACAAGAATTAGACACTTTTTCCGCCCAACCTCGAAGCTTACGCTTCCTCGGAATTCCTTAGTCATTCAAAGAATACCCGACCTTGCACAAATCGCTTAGCAAAAAGTAGTTGACAAGCAAGATGGATTCTGGTGCGTGCCTAGTATAACTAGTAAAACCACAAGCATTTTCATTTTTCTAATTCATTTAAGAAACAAGAAAGTTTGATACTAGGATATGGTAGAGAGTTCATTCATTCCATCTATTTCAATGGTCCTTAAGTTACTTGGCCAAGTAAAATGTCATGCACGACAAATAAAAGTAGTTTTGGAAAGGCAAAACTACACTCTCTATAACCCATATTCGGCGCCCATCCCGAAAGGTAACTTTCCAGACACATGACATGCACATTCATTTATCAAGCATGCATGGTTCCATTCAAATAAATACAATCTTTCAAAAATAATTTAACGACAATCTTGTTTCAAGCAAAAATGGTTTAAATGTTGTATTTTCACAGTTTTAAAATATAAACATCATTAAATTAATATTTAAATCAAATAACTTGAATTAACAAAAATAAGGTGTATCTCTAGTATGTAAATTAAATACATATCTAAACAGGCATAAAAAAGCACACATTCTTTCGTTATATTTACTCATTTAATTAATCCCGTTCTAATTCGTTTTGTTTCCAAGTAATTCATATTTTTAATTTAATTGATTTATTTTCTATTTTTCAGACTTCCAGAAAATAAATAATTACTTTTTCAAAAACATAATTAAAATAAATCATTTTCATTTCTGTTTCGTGATAATTTGAGTTTTATTCACGAAAATCACTGGTTTTAACTTCTATTTTGCAAACACGTTTAATATTCAAAAAGCATTTTATCATAATCTTTTCTGTTTCATTCTTTGGAGAATTGAATCTATCTGTTTGTTTTGGATTTTCTAAAGTTCTTCTAAATCAGAATGAAATAAACGTTTTTCTGTTTTGAATCTTTTCCTAAATCTGAATTTTTCCTAAATTGATAAATCAACTGTTTTTCCTTGTTTTCTAATCAAATTCTTCCTACAATTTTCCGTTTCTAATTTCAATGGTTTTCTAGAAAAAACATTGTTTGATTGTTTGAAATTTCAACAGATGGTAATGGAACAATGATATTTTTAATAGATTTACAAATAAAATCCGGAGTTTATTCTTTCTTCTAAGTTTGACAAACAATAATATGTTTTTACTTGATGAATTTTCTAATAAAGAGATTGATCAAATTAAATATGCTAAGGTTAGGAATTTGATAATTTATTGTTTAAATGTGTCTACCTTCAATCCTCTGTCAATCTTTTGTATTTTATGTCCTCTATTTGATTACTGGTTTGTCTTGCGTATGAGGAGAGCAACTTTTTGTTCCTCTCTCTGGCTGCACACCTATTTCTCTCTGCCTTTTCCCAGCCTATCTCCTTCCTTCTCCCACGTCTTCTCTTCTTCCCTACTCCCTGTTGCTTTCCTACTCCCACTAGTTGCCTATTGCCTTTGGCGCACCCTTCCTACCTTCTCTTGCGCTTTACCTTCTTGCTGCCTACATGTGAATAGGGGATGAGGAGAGCCTGTGTTTTTTTGCGCACCCTTCACCTACTTGTTCTCCCTTATTTTCCACACCTTCACTTGGTGGCTTCCCTTGCTGTGCACCCAAGACCATTCTCCCTCTGTCTGGCATGCATGAATGGGGAGACTCCGGTGATTAGCACCCTCCCTTTCCTCTGGTTGCATGGGGATTAGAATAGTCCTCTCCAAAACTCAAAAAAGAATAGTCAACATAAATCTTAGACTCCTCTGGCACATGGGGAAAAAATCTCTGTTTTGTCTTAAATTCCCAAAAATAGATTTTCACTCCCTTTGCAATTTTGAATTTCTTTCCAGACTGATCTTTTTTTATGCAAGATGTTGGGGTTATTCTCAAAGCAAGATTCACAATTTCAGTTTGATCTCCAATTCAAATTATCAAACTCCAAGTTTTAAATTTTGATTGCCTTCCATTGATTGAAGATATTTTCTTCTACTTGTAAATTGCTGATTTGAATTCAATTTCCAATTTGAACGTAATTTGATTTTCCAATTTGATTTCACTAATTTAGTTTTAGATATTTGTTTATTTCTTCAACAAATCTTTCCAATATTAATAATACTATTTTTCTTTTTAATAATTTTTCACAATTAAAACTCTATTCCATTAATTTGAAATAAAAGCATCATTAATTTTAAGTAATAATAAAATATTGACACAAGGAATCCAATTATTCGAATAAAATCAATTTCCTAACAAAATAATCAAATCGTCATTTAAAGCAACATATTCTTTCCACATATTTGAGAAATCAATTAAACTTAATTTTAAATTTACAAGCATAATCATCACAAAAATACTTTAAAAATAATAACTAAGTGTGTGTGTGAGATTCCATCATCCTCATAAACATCTAATGGCTAAAACGACTCTACCTGATCGATGTTCTCGCCTTCACTCACGTTCACCTGTTCCTGCGTTCACTTGCACTTGAATTTTCATCAACAATGAAAAACCCCAAATTTAATAAAAATGCATTTCAAATCATTTCAACTTCGATTTTTAATTTGAATTTCACTTTAAATTTCAATCTCAATTTCACTTCAATTTTGATAATCATTTAACATAATAATTAAAAATCTCATGATTAATAATTTGCAGTCAAATAATCAATAAAATCAGTACGTGACATCCTTCCCCTCTTGGAAGAGACATCGTCTCGATGTCTTATTAATCATTCATAAAGCATAGCATCTCAATCAATAAAATATACTATCTCAATTAGTAAAACATAGTATCTCAATAAGAAAAACATAGTATCTCGATCATAATGAAATAATAACTAACAACATAATTCTCAGACATAAGCATAAACAAATCATAGTAGCATCCATGCTATCAAAGTACACAACATGGGAAAATGATGGTCCCATGTAGCACTATCCTTAGTATACTAGTCCCACTGGACCTTGTACTGAGTACTATCCCTATTATGCAGCTTAATGCTACGCCTGTCTAGGATTCGAATGGGCTCCACTAGCACCACCCCTGGATCCTGCACCTATAATGAACGCCAATCAAGAATATGAGATGCATCACGATGGTATGGTTTCAACAAAGAAACATGGAATACATTATGGAGTCGAGCTAGAGTAGGTGGTAACGCTAGTCTATAAGCAACTGGATTAATAACTTCTAGTACATCAAAGGGTCCCAGAAATCTCGGTGCCAACTTTGATGATTTCCCAAATGAGATAGAGCTCTTATGAGGCTTAACCCTCAAAAAGACTTTATCTCCCACAACAAATTGTTTGAAAGTCCTATTCCTATCAGCATAGCTCTTCTATCTATCGGCTGTTTCCTTCAACCTACCCTTGATCAACTTCATTTGCTCATCCATTTCCTTGAGCATATCCGGACCAATGATGATCCTATCTTCCATCCTGTCCCAATTGATCGGTGTGCAAAATTTTTGTCCATAAAGTGCCTCAAAAGGTGCCATACCCAAAGATGCATGAAATGAGTTGTTGTAAGCAAACTCAACCAATGAAAAATATTCCTCCCACTTGTACTGTTGATCCATGCAGTACATCCTCAGTAAATCCTCAACAACTTGATTGACCCTTTCAGTTTGGCCATTAGTTTGTGGTTGATATGCAAAACTAAAATTCAATTTAGTTCCTAAAGTTGCATTCGGTGTAGTCCAAAACCTAGATGTCATCCTGGTATCCCTATCAAAAATAATGGTCTCTGATACACCATGCAATCAAAATATCTCTTGCACAAATTTCTTCGCAAGAGTCAATGATCCATCCTTCAGATTCCTAAGCATGAAATGTCAAACCTTTGTTAGCTTATCAACAACTACTAATATGGTATCATGCCTATTCCTGCTCAAAGGTAATCCTTGGATAAAATCTACACTAATTACTTTCCACTTATACTCAGGTATATTGTGGGGATACAAAAGTCCTACTGGATGCACATGCTCAGCTTTGACTCACTGGCATTCCAAACATCTAGCCACATACTCCATAACATCTTTCTTGAACTTAAGCCAAAAATACAAAGTCTTCAACTCTGCTACCATCTTCATAACTCCTAGATGCCCTGAATAAGGTGCATCATGTACTTCCTCAAGAATCAACTTCCTCAAGTCTCCACCCTCAGGGATATACATTCTTCCCTGATATCTCACAATACCATCATACTCCATCACATATCCATCAAATCTATGATCTGAAGGATCTGCCTCTAAGGCTTGCTTGACCCTATCATAATTCTCATCAGTTGGAAGATACTACAACACTTGTTGTCTCAAATTTGACCTTATGGCCAACATAGCAAAGAGATGCCTTCTCCTACTAAGAGTATCTGTAACTCTATTTTCCTTACCCTTGATATACTCAATACCAAAATCATACTTACTTAGGAACTCAAGCCACCTCCTTTGTCTCGCATTGAGGTTTGATTGTGTGAAGATGTACTTAAGTCCTAAATGATTTGTCTTAAGCTCAAATGATTTCCCTAGCAGATAATGTCTCCACATTTGCAATGCATGAACAATAGATGCAAGCTCAAGATCATGTGGTGCATAATTCAATTCATATTGTTTCAGTTTCCTGGACTCGTATGCAACCATTTTCCCTTCCTGCATTAGCATAGCTCCTACACCTTCACCTGAAGCATCTGTAATCATTATGAAGTGCCCATTAGGATCTGGTATAGTCAACATTGGTGCCGATGTCAACTTCTATTTAAGAATTTGAAATGATTCCTCGCACTTCTCAGTCCACTCAAATTTCCTTCCCTTCTTTTGAAGAGAAGTTATAGGTGCTGCTATCCTGGAAAATCCTTCCCTATACTTCTTGTAGTATCTTGCAAGTCCCATGAAACTATGAACTTTAGTAACACTCTGCGGTGTTGGCCAATCTACAATTGCCTCTATCTTCACAGAATCAACTGAGATTCCCTCAGTAAATATGACATGTCCCAAGTAGTGAACCTTCTTCTAAAAGAAAGTACACTTTGAAAACTTTCCAAAAATCTTTCGATCTCTTAGTCGTTGCAAGACTATTCTCAAGTGCTTCTCATGCTCCTCTTCTGTCTTAGAGTAAATCAGAATATCATCTATGAATATAAGCACAAAACCATCTAAACAATCCCTAAAGATGTTGTTCATAAGGTTCATGAATGCCGTTGGAGCATTCGTTAGGCCAAAAGGTACCACTATGAACTCGTAGTGTCCATACCGAGTTCTGAAAGCTATCTTTGGAATGTCCTCATCCTTAATCCTTAACTGGTGGTAACCTAATCTAAGATCAATCTTAGAAAAAATTGTAGCCCCTTTCATCTAATCAAACAACTCATCTATCCTAGGTAAAGGATACCTGTTCTTAATGGTAACCTTGTTCAACATCCTGTAATCAATACACAGTCTCAAGGTTCCATCCTTCTTCTTAACGAATATTACCGGAACACCCCATGGGGATACACTCGATCTAATAAATCCCTGCTTCGGTAACTCCTGCAATTGAACCTTCAGTTCATATAACTCAGTAGTAGTAATTATGTATGGAGCCTTGGATTGAGACTCCATTCCAGGTAAAAGTTCAATCGAGAAATCAAATTCTCTCTTCGGTGGTAACTCAGTAAGTTCTTTAGGATAGATATCCAAGAACTCTCTGAGAACTGGATAGCCCTCTGGACTTTGCTGGACATTATCCAAGTCACTCACCAAAATAGAATATATGGAACATCCTTTCCAATGTGCTTTCTTTAGCTGCATGGCTGAGATATGTCTCAACTCTAGAGGCTCTTGAGATCCTAAAATCTCAACTAGATGTCCAAAATCATCCAAACAACTCACAACCTTATCCTCATAGTTCACTATGGCTTTATGCTCAGTTAACCAATTGATCCCTAAGATCACATCATAAGAACCCAACGATGCTACATATAGGTTAACTTGGGTTTGGAAATTAGGTAGCTCTAAATCACTGCACGATAGACATGAATCTACCCTCTTCTCTACTATATTTCCATACTGAACCATCCATGAATGTGACACATAACTAGGTCTAATAGGTAATTTAGCAACTACTTTAGGATCAATAAAGCATTTAGTAGCTCCTATATCTATCGAAATAGAAACTGATTGACCAAAAATCTTATCTGACATCTGAATAGGTGAAGCCTGAAAGTCTGCTTGATGGTTGTCAACCGCTGCATGAATTTGGTGTTGCGGTGCTCGCCGATCATTTCCACCTTGCTGACCTCCTGTACGCTGAGTGCAATTGGAGGCATAGTGATCTACTCCACAATTTTAGCATCCAGCTCGTGGCCCTGGGTGACCACCTGTCCTATTCCTGATATTGGAGAAGTTGGTTTTATTATTATTCACTTTCTTGTCTCCACCAAAGCTTCCTTCTCCTTTATCCTGAGAGTTTGTTCCTCTCTTCAGGTTCCTTATCTACTGATTGTTGTTACCCTTCTGGTTATTGTTGTTATTATTTTGGAACTTCCTACTTCCAAATCCAGATTTAGCATTCACACTCTTTCTGTATTTTTCTACTTGTTGCAACTTATGTTCATGTTTTATGGCCTTCTCAAAGACCTCATCCATAGTCAATGGATTATGAATAGCCACATCAGCTCCAATATGTGGCCTCAATCCTAGGATGAATTTTTTGAATACAAAATCTCTCATCCATCTGATACTGTGGTATGTACTTCAAGAGATTAGTGAACCTCTCCCAGTACTGAGTAAATGTCAAACCACCCTGAGTCAAATTTTGAAACTCTGTCATCTTCCTATCAAAGAACAGTTGTGGAAGCCACCTCTTCCTGAAAATTTGCAGGAACACTTCCCATGTAGTCCCACCTAGCAGTAACTTCTTCTCAGTCTTCTCATTATCCCACCAAGTAGCAACTTCTCCAGTAAGCTGGTATGTAGCCCAAATTGCCTTGGTCTCATTGGACATATTCCTGAGCTCAAAGTACTTTTCCATTTCAATTACCCAGGCTTCAGCTCCATCACCTATAGTCTTACCATCAAACTTGGGCAGTGCTACCCTTTTCAAGTCTTTTGCCAACTCCCCTTCAATCCTAGCTTGAGGATTTGGTGGTTCTTCAACCCTTGGATTCTCATTATTGGGTTGCTCCTGATTTTGGGGAATTTTATTCTGAGGGTTTTGTCCTTCTCTGACTCCTCAAACTTCCTATTCCAGATTATCCTTTCTGGAACCTTGCTGATTCAAAAGACTGAGAATATGATCCAACCTGTCATTCTCATTACTTGCAGCAGCTCCTTTTCCTCTTGTACCCATTATGTATCAACAATTCCTGCATCAAGGAATGTTTCTTTAACGTAATGGACAAAGGACCCTAGTGTTCAAACCTAGGGATTTGATACCAAATGTAAAGAGCGCAAATATAATTCAAAACATCGAGAATACTTTAAATAAATTCATTTATATTCAAAATAAATTTGACACTTCATTCATTATACATCATAAAATCCAATCGATTTCAAACAATGACTTAAAGTCGATAAAAAGATTCATAATTTTTCTAGTTAAATTCATACATGTGTCATCTTACACGACGATGATAATAATAATACAAAAGAAGTTGTAATATAAGTTTACAATTCGAGACTTAGGCATTTTGTCGCCTTAAGCTCTACATTACATAATTTAGAGAATACAATAAAACATAAATGAAGATAACATCCTTTGATCTTCAATCCATAGCTATCTTCAATAATAAAGACGAGAACAAGAATCGGGCGCTTTTTTCGCCCAACCTCGAAGAATACGCTTCCCCAGAATTCCTTAGTCATTCAAAGAATACCCGACCCTACACGAATCGCTTAGCAAAAAGCAGTCGACAAGCAAGATGGAATCTGGTGCATGCCTAGTATAACTAGTAAAACCACAAGCATTTTCATTTTTCTAATTCATTTAAGAAACAAGCAATTTCGATACTAGGATATGGTAGAGAGTTCATTCATTCCATCTATTTCAATGGTCCTTAAGTTACTTGGCCAAGTAAAATTTCATGCATGACAAATAAAAGCAGTTTTGGAAAAGCAAAACTACACTCTCTATAACCCATATTTGGCACCCCTCCCAGAAGGTAACTTTCCAAACACATGACATGCACATTCATTTATCAAGCATGCATGGTTCCATTCAAATAAATACAATCTTTCAAAAACAATTTAACGACAATCTTGTTTCAAGCAAAAATGGTTTAAATGTTGTATTTTCATAGTTTTAAAATATAAACATCATTAAATTGATATTTAAATCGAATAACTTGAATTAACAAAATAAGGTGTATCTCTAGTATGTAAACTAAATACATATCTAAATAGGCATAAAAAAACACACGTTCTTTTGTTCTTTTGTTCTATTTACTCATTTAATTAATCCTGTTCTAATTCATTTGGTTTCCAAGTAATTCATATTTTTAATTGATTGATTTTTTCTATTTTTCACACTTCCAGAAAATAAATAATTACTTTTTCAAAAACATAATTAAAATAAATCATTTTCATTTCTGTTTCGTGATAATTTGAGTTTTATTCATGAAAATCACTGGTTTTAACTTCTATTTTGCAAACACGTTTAATATTCAAAAAACATTTTATCATAATCTTTCCAGTTTCATTCTTTGGAGAATTAAATCTTGTAGGATTTGAGAAAATACAACACCACAAACCCCGAAGATCACTTGCATGCAAATAACCTGTCACAAAAGAAGAGATGGAGACAAACAATCAAGGGTTCTCTGAAAACTGAAAATGTATATATAAGAGAGAATGAGAGAATGAATTGATATGAAATACAATGGGATCAATCCTTATAAAAAGGAGATCATGCAAACCCTAATAAAATCCTAATAGGAAAAACCCTAATAGAAGCCCTAATAGGATAACATTTAATAATTAATATAATTATTAAATGTCACTTTATGCAAACTAACATGAAATCTTAAGAAGGGAATAAAGGTAACTTAATAAACATAATTAAGTTAAGACCTTTACTCTAACACCCCCCCTTAAGATGAGCAATAGTGCAACTACAAACAAATGTAGAAAAGCAAAGGTAACTACAATGCAAGAAGGCAAACATGGGTCCCGCAAACTAGGCCAGATCAGGTACCCAAATACAACCAAATCTCTGTAAAATGGAGAAATAGATAAAACCTCATGGGAAAAAGCTCTACTCCAAAAAGAGATGCAGAAAGCCAAGAAGAAGAACATCACTGAAGTAGAAGAAGCTGTAAACAACTGTCGAAAGATGACTACTATGGTGTTGAAGAACCTCTGCTGAAGATAGGATGATCAGGAACAAGAAGACAATAATCTGCATAAGTGCCCATACGACACTACTCGAATCAGATGGAAAACAAAGGCAAACACCTGGAACGAAGATACAGATGGCACAAGAACCAATAGTCTAAAACACTGATCAACTGAGAATGGAAGATTCCTTCCAAGGTGAAACCAAGGAAAAATTAGCATGAACAATATAATACCCCCCCATAATGCTGAATTAGGAGAGCCTGACAGATCCATTGAAATGATGTGAAACACCCTGTAGTGCATGAAGGAGAAGAAACATCTGAAATTGCACAAGATAACACCTGCAACTGAAAAACTGGTGTGTAAAACAAAGCACACATGCATGAGGCTGGAATCATATGGATCCATGGTCGTCGTGGAGGGACACTCACCGGACAAAGGTGTGATGGCAAACAAAGACAAACTACACAACCCCCCATGGTATGGATTCACTGTCATCGTGGAGGGATACTCACCGGACAAAGATGTGATGGCAAAACAAAGGCAAACTACACAACCCCTCATGGCACTTTATAATATCAGTGCGAGTACAAAAAATATGGCACAACCTTATGTGCAAAAAACCCCAAAAGATGCATGTACAATAGTGTGACACTTTATCTTAGTGTGTTTACATAAAAGACAGCTTACAAATGATGCTCAAAATGTATTCAAAGGACAAAATGCTAGAAATACATGAAGAACAACAAAAAACGAAGCATCCCATGCAAACAAAAAGTTTCCAAGAGCAAATATGTCTAGGTAATCCACCAGAGTGTGAAAACACAAATAATTGAATAAAATATACCTAGAGTGAAATTTGGAAAAATGGCATGGACGAAATTGAAGAGCTCTGAAATACGGTTCCAACGCCGTTGAGATTGCGAAAAACGGAGAAACTGATAAAAAATTATGAGCTTGAGATTGAAAATAGCCCCTTTGTCTTCAACTGGTTGTAGAATGCACTAATGGAAAAAAAAAATGATGAGACCCACAACAATGGAAAGATGAGAAAACCAGCTTTCCGTTGATATCTCGTTTGCCAAAAAAAGATATTGTATGCCCAAGTTACGGCCTCCGGAATAAATCAGCTCCAAAGAGGGAAAAAACCAATGCTGGGTTAAATTTGACGGTCATACGGTCGTCGCAAAAAAACACTAGGTTAAATTTGATGGCCAAACGACCGTCACCGTAAAAGCACAACTAGGCTTATTTTAAAAAAAAATGTTTTTAAAAAAACAATAAAAAAATTGTTTAAAATTTTTTTGGCAGGCGGGAGTCGTCGCTTGCGGTTGCAGAGTACCGCCAGTCGGCTGTATTGTCAGCCACTGGCGGTTGGCAGTACACCGACCAGTGTACCGTAGGGCCCGTAGGCCTGCGGGTACCCTTGTACCGGGCCGGCAAGCCTTAAAACTGCAAAATTTTAAAACTTTGGCAAAAAGTAAATATTTTTTTTTGACGAAAAAAAAGAAGAAATTTCTGAAAAAAAAATTTACCAGGCAGGCAACGACCGTATTTCAAAAAAAAATTGCCTCAAATTTTGACTTTGTCCAAAATGGATGAATGAACAGTCGATTTAGGGGTTTTGGACAGCTGCGGACGCAATAGCGATGTCCATTTGAGCTGAAAATTATTCAAAATTGCAGGTATGCCCTAGATCAAGAAAACAAGCCCCAAACCCTTAAAGCTCCAAAAATCTTCAAAACAAGAACAAGAAGCAACAGGTGTGGAGCTCTGATACTATGTAGGAGTTGAGAAAATACAACACCACAAACCTCGAAGATCACCTGCATGCAAATAACCTATCACAAAAGAAGAGATGGAGACAAACAAGCAAGGGTTCTCTGAAAACTGAAAATGTATATATCAGAGAGAATGAGAGAATGAATTGATATGAAATACAATTGAATCAATCCTTATAAAAAGGAGATCATGCAAACCCTAATAAAATCCTAATAGGAAAAACCCTAATAGAAGCCCTAATAGGATAACATTTAATAATTAATATAATTATTAAATGTCACTTTATGCAAACTAACGTGAAATCTTAAGAAGGGAATAAAGGTAACTTAATAAACATAATTAAGTTAAGACCTTTACTCTAACACCCCACCTTAAGATGAGCAACAATGCAGCTACAAACAAATGCAGAAAAGCAAAGGTAACTACAATGCAAGAAGGCAAACATGGGTCCCGCAAACTAGGCCAGATCAGGTACCCAAATACAACCAAATCTCTGTAAAATGGAGAAATAGAGAAAACCTCATGAGAAAAAGCTCTACTCCAAAAAGAGATGCAGAAAGCCAAGAAGAAGAACATCACTAAAGCAGAAGAAGTTGTAAACAACTGTCGAAAGATGACTGCTATGGTGTTGAAGAACCTCCGCTAAAGATAGGATGATCAGGAACAAGAAGACAATAATCTGCATAAGTGCCCATACGACACTACTCGAATCAAATGGCAAACAAAGACAAACACCTGGAATGAAGATACAAATGGCACAAGAACCAATAGTCTAAAACATTGATCAACTGAGAATGGAAGATTCCTTCCAAGGCGAAACCAAGGAAGAATTAGCACGAACAATATAATACCCCCCCATAATGCTGAATTAGGAGAGCCTGACAGATCCATTGAAATGATGTGAAACACCCTTTAGTGCATGAAGGAGAAGAAACATCTGAAAGTGCACAAGATAGCATCTGCAACTGAAAAAGTGGTGTGCAAAACAAAGCACACATGCATGAGGCTGGAATCATATGGATCCATGGTCGTCGTGGAGGGACACTCACTGAACAAAGGTGTGATGGCAAACAAAGACAAACTACACAACCCTCCATGGTATGGATTCATTGTCGTCGTGGAGGGATACTCACCAGACAAAGATGTGATGGCAAAACAAAGGCAAACTACACAACCCCTCATGGCACTTTATAATATCAGTGCGAGTACAAAAAATATGGCACAACCTTATGTGCAAAAAACCCCAAAAGATGCATGTACAATAGTGTGGCACTTTATCTTAGTGTGTTTACATAAAAAACAACTTACAAATGATGCTCAAAATGTTTTCAAACAACAAAATGCTAGAAATACATGAAGAACAGCAAAAAACGAAGTATCCCATGCAAACAAAAAGTTTCCAAGAGCAAATATGTTTAGGTAATCCACCAGAGTGTGAAAACACAAATAACTGAATAAAATATACCTGGAGTGAAATCTGGAAAAATGGCATGGACGAAACTGAAGAGCTCTGAAATACGGTTCCAACGTCGCTGAGATTGCAAAAAATGAAGAAATTGATCAAAAGTTATGAGCTTGAAACTGAAAATAGCCCCTTTGTCTTTAACTGGCTGTAGAATGCACCAATAGAAAAAAGAAGTGATGAGACTCACACCAGTGGAAAGATGAGAAAACCAGCTTTCCGACGATATCTCATTTGCTAAAAAATGATATTGTATGCCCAAGTTACGGCCTCCGGAATAAATCAGCTCCAAAGAGGGAAAAAAACAGTGCTGGATTAAATTTGATGGTCATACGACTGTCGCAAAAAAACACTAGGTTAAATTTGACGGCCAAATGACCGTCACCGTAAAAGCACAACTAGGCTTATTTTAAAAAAAAATGTTTTTAAAAAAATAAAAAATAATAAAAAAAACGTTTAAAAAATTTTTGGCAGGTGGGGGCCGTCGCTTGCGGCTGCAGAGTACCACCAGTCAGCGGTACTGTCAGCAGGCCTGCGGGTACCCTTGTACTGGGTCGGCAAGCCCTAAAACTGCAAAATTTTAAAATTTTGATTTTTTTTTTTAAATCAAAATTTTTACAATGAAAATTTTGCAGAAAAGTAAATTTTTTTTTTTTTACGAAAAGAAAAAAGAAATTTCTGAAAAAAAAATTTACTAGGCAGGCGACGACCATATTTCAAAAAAAATTTGTCTCAAATTTCGATTTTGTCCAAAATGGACGAATGAACAGTCAATTTAGGGGTTTTGGACCACTGCGGACGCAATGGTGATGTCCATTTGAGCTGAAATTTTTTCAAAATTGCAGGTATGCCCTAGATCAAGAAAACAAGCCCCAAACCCTTGAAGCTCCAAAAATCTTCAAAACAAGAACAAGAAGCAGCAGGTGTGGAGCTCTGATACCATGTAGGAGTTGAGAAAATACAACACCACAAACCCCGAAGATCACCTACATGCAAATAACCTGTCACAAAAGAAGAGATGGAGACAAACAAGCAAGGGTTCTTTGAAAACTGAAAATGTATATATCAGAGAGAATGAGAGAATGAATTGATATGAAATACAATGGGATCAATCCTTATAAAAAGGAGATCATGCAAACCCTAATAAAACCCTAATAGGAAAAACCCTAATAGGATAACATTTAATAATTAATATAATTATTAAATGTCACTTTATGCAAACTAACGTGAAATCTTAAGAAGGGAATAAAGGTAACTTAATCAACATAATTAAGTTAAGACCTTTACTCTAACAAATCTATCTGTCTGTTTTGGATTTTCTAAAGTTCTTCTAAATCAGAATGAAATAAACATTTTTCTTTTTTGAATCTTTTCCTAAATCTGAATTTTTCCTAAATTGATAAATCAGTTGTTTTTCATTTTTTTCTAATCAAATTCTTCCTACAATTTTCCATTTCTAATTTCAATGGTTTTCTAGAAAAAACACAGTTTGATTGTTTGAAATTTCAATAGATGGTAATGGAACAGTGATATTTTTAATCGATTTACAAATAAAATCTGGAGTTTATTCTTTCTTCTAAGTTTGACAAACAGTTATATGTTTTTACTTGATGAATTTTCTAATAAAGAGATTGATCAAATTAAATATGCTAAGATTAGGAATTTGATAATTTATTGTTTAAATGTGTCTACCTTCAATCCCCTTTCAATATTCTGTATTTTTTGTCCTTTGTTTGATTACTGGTCTGTCTTGTGTATGAGGAGAACAACTTTATGTTCCTCTCTCTGGCTGCACACCTATTTCTTCTGCCTTCTCCCAACCTATCTCCTTCCTTCTCCCACGTCTTCTCTTCTTCCCTACTCCCTGCTGCTTTCCTACTCCCATTGGCTACCTATTGCCTTTGGCGCACCCTTCCTACCTTCTCCTACGCTTTACCTTCTTGCTGCCTACATGTGAATAGGGGATGAGGAGAGCCTGTGTCTTTTTGTGCACCCTTCACCTACTTGTTCTCCCTTATTTTCAATGCCTTCACTTGCTGGTTTCCCTTCCTGTGCACCCAAGACCATTCTCCCTCTGTCTGGCGTGGTTGAATGGGGAGACTCCAGTGATTAGCACCCTCCCTATCCTTTGGCTATGCGGGGATTAGAATAGTCCTCTCCAAAACTCAAAAAAAAAAATAGTCAACATAAATCTTAGACTCCTCTGGCGCATGGTGAAAAACTCTCTATTTTGTCTCAAATTTCCAAAAATGGATTTTCACTCCCTTTGCAATTTCAAATTTCTTTCGAGACTAATCTTTTTTAATGCAAGATGTTGGGGTTATTCTCAAAGAAAGATCCACAATTTCAATTTGATCTCCAGTTCAAATTATCAAACTCCAAGTTTTAAATTTTGATTGCCTTCCATTGATTGAAGATATTTTCTTCTTCTTGTAAACTACTGATTTGAATTCAATTTCCAATTTGAACGTAATTTGTTTTTCCAATTTGATTTCACTAATTTAGTTTTAGATGTTTGTTTATTTCTTCAACAAATCTTTCCAATATTAATAATACTATTTTTCTTTTTAATAATTTTTCACAATTAAAACTCTATTCCTTTAATTTGAAATAAAAGCATCATTAATTTTAAGTAATAATAAAATATTGACACAAGGAATCCAATTATTCGAATAAAATCAATTTCCTAACAAAATAATCAAATCGTCATTTAAAGCAACATATTCTTTTCACATATTTGAGAAATCAATTAAACTTAATTTTAAATTTACAAGCATAATCATCACAAAAATACTTTAAAAATAATAACTAAGTGTGTGTGTGAGATTCCATCATCCTCATAAATGTCTAATGGCTAAAACGACTCTACCTGATCGATGTTCTCGCCTTCACTGATGTTCACCTGTTCCTGCGTTCACTTGCACTCGAATTTTCATCAACAATGACAAACCTCAAATTTAATAAAAATGCATTTCAAATCATTTCAACTTCGATTTTTAATTTGAATTTCACTTTAAATTTTAATCTCAATTTCACTTCAATTTAGATAATCATTTAACATAATAATTAAAAATCTCATGATTAATAATTTGCATTTAAATAATCAATAAAATCAGTATGTGACAAGATAACTAGTAGGAAGGGAAAACTATTGGTAGACCAAGATTCTCACAATCTTATTTCAAAGAGTAGCCTCAATTTTGAAGAAATACAACATGTTTTTATTATAATTTATATACTATCCTAAAAATTTAGCATAATCATGAAGAAGGTTCTTCCAATATTTAGCTTTCAAAGTAGAGACAAAACATAAAAGAATAGTATCATCAACAAACTATTGATGTGAGGAGGGAGGTAAATAATAATCAACTTTAACCCCTTTTAAAATTTAAGAATCAATCAACTTCTAAAATTTTCTACCAAGAACATTTAGCACAATTATAAATTAGGGGATAAAGGGTCCCCTTGTCTCAAACCTCTCCCACAAGAGAAAAAATACCTAGGAATATCATTGACGAAAATAGAGCACTTAGGATTAGTCACAAGATTTGATCAAATTTAAAATTATCCATTGGAAACCAAAATTCTAAAGAATAGCTAGGAGGAATTCCCAAGCCACTCTATCATAAGCTTTATAAATATCAAGCTTAAGCACTATACTAGGTTATTTTTCTTTTCCGTAAAATTAATGAATTCATGGGTAGTAAGATCAATGTATAAAATTTGTCTACATAGAACAAAAGATTTCTAATTGTTAGAAATCAATAGATGAAGGAAATTTTTTACCCTATTGACAATTAGGTTAGAGAATATTTTATAAATTGTATTATAGAGGTTGATAGCTCTCCAATACAACATTGAAGTTGTCTCTTCATTTTTAGCTCGACAAACGTAATAAAATTTTAATTAAACTATTTCAAAAGCTTACCCAACTTGAAGAAGTCTCTAGCAGCCCTAAGAAGATCATAGAACAAATTCTCCAAAAAATCTTGGAAAAAAGGGGGAAAGCCATCTAGTCTCAGAGCTATGAAAGACCCAAAATCGAAGATAACAACTTTTAATTCATACATAGATATATACTTAACCATTTCAACATTATCTCTTTCCCTTAGCACATTCGGTATCACATCAAGAATTTCTTGAAGCCTGCTTAAATCTTGGTTATTGTCAACAAAGTTCTGTTTGAAAAAAGAAACAATATCATTAGCGATATCCTCCTCAAAGCTTAAAATAGTTTCATCCTTTTGATTTAGACTTCTAATGACATTCCTCCTATTTTTTAGGGTGGACTATTGGAAGAATCTAGCATTCTTATCTCCTTCATTCAACCATTGAATCTTAGATTTTTTCTTCCAAAAAATCTCATTTCCTCTCATAAGTCTATGTCCTACTCTTAACTCTTTCTTTTTAGTACAAGTTTCCAAATCCTTGTGTCCATTATCCATTCTATCTTGAATAACTTTGAGATCTTTTCTAAGTTTTTATTTCTTATTAAATATATTACCAAAAGACAATCTATTCCACTCTTTCTTTCACCATCTTAATTTTTTGAGAAATAAAAAACATTGGAGTGCCTTGCATAGGAGTGTTCCAACAACTTGCAACCAGTTCTAAAAATTGAGTGAGAGTCCTACATTATTTCACACCTAAAGGGAAACAAACCTTTCCTTGGGGAATCTTCCCATTGCAAAATAAGCAAATTAGGATCAAATCCCACTCTAGGTTGAGCTTGTAGATAAATTAGGAAGGACATTCCATCCATTGGAAATCAAAAATCTATCCATCTTAAATTTGTTACATAGATGGTTGTTATTGCACCAAAAGATCGACTTGTTAATGCCCAATACAACCACCAGAGTTAATGAATCCATGGGAGGCGGTTAAGCCATGTCATGAACCTGAGTGCTGTACTACATAGCACAAGGAGACCAAGGGAACACACCTTGCAAAAATCCCCCTAGTGCAAGTGAGGGGTTGAAAACTATGACCCAAATCTGATACCAATTGTTGCACAGATAGTTGTTGTTACGCCAAAAGATCAACATGTTAATTCCCAATACAACTGCTAGAGTTAATGAATCCATGAGAGGCGGTTAATCCATATCATGAACCTGAGCATTGCACTGCACAACACAAGGATACCAAGGGAATACACCTTGCAACAAATTTGAATTAAAATTCTTCCCTACCTTCTATTTGACTAAGTAAAATAAGTACCTTGAGGCTCAACATCTAAAATCTTAGTAAGGGAAAGAAAGTTGGAAAAATCAACCATACTATTCGAAAAATCAGCTAGCTTATCCATATTTTTAAAATGGAAAATGGGATTATTAAAGTCCCCCCAACATATATTTAGCCTCTAGGTGATTCTTTTTATCAAATTAGAGATACTTTCCCATAATTTTTTTCTAGCAGACTTAGAGTTAGGGGCATACATATTGATAAGGTTCCATTTTTTATTATTAGTCAGATCCAAGAAGAAAACCATTAAACTATTCTTACAATGATTTAATTTTCTTCCCATGAATCAAAGAGGATCCCAAAGGGTTGAAATTTCCTCAAAAGCTCCTTTAGTATGGCTAATGCAAACTCAGTAGTAGGCCACATCTTACTAGAAATATGAGAAAAAAATGTTTCACTATCTTTAGTTTTTGTACTAGAAGGATATAAATTTATTATCCACTATAATTCTATTAACAAGATGTTGTTTATAAGGACTACTTATGCCCTTAATATTCCAAGAAATAATACACATTAGAACAATCAATTGACAAAAGAACAACAACCCAAGAATTATTTGAAACAATCAGTTGATCATAAAATATGGATTCATATCCATTTTTCTTTCAAATCATCATTTCTTTGGTTTCTTAGGCCCTAAAATATTTTACAAGGTCCTATGTTTCCCCAAAGCCACTTCTCTAATAGTTTATTTAGACCTTGTTTCCCTTTGAGAAGGTTTTCCTTGTTTATTATCTCCTCCCACATCTAGATTTTTATTTTTCCTTTGTTTTCCACTTACAGGTGTCCATTCCTCTTCATTGTTAGTTTCTATAGTAACCCCACATAGGGAAGGGATAGAATCAACACCAAGACCTAGTAGAATTAGAGAATTTTCAGGCCCAAGCCTCAAACAACATCTTCCTTATTCTTCTTTAATTGATTCTCATCCCAAACCATTTGGGATTTCAACTAATCATCCTATTTCTTTCCAAAACTATCCTTTGTTGAGATCATATTCTTATTAAGAAGTCATTCTTATTGTTCTTGTTGAGTCTCCAAAACCATTCCTCCTTCTTCCAACTCATTTATTTGTAAGGGTTGTCCTTTTGATTTCTTATGTTCATTATCTTTTTCTTATTCTTTCAAATTGTGTTCCACTTCTTTTTTCGACTAGTTTTCTTTATGTTATTCGCATTCTTCCTCCCTATTATATTAATTTTTGTTTACCAAATTATTCTTTCTCCTTCTGGGCCCACAAAAACTCAAGTGGTCATAAAGAGGATTCAATCTCCTTCATACCATTTTCTTGGGTAGTCACATCTTTAGCCACCTCCATGCCTTTGTCCAAGATTTTTAACAAATATTGTTCATTTATGGTAATTTTATTTATTGGATTTACCTTATTGGGAATGTCTCCTACATTTATCCTTAAGATGATCATATTGGTTGTAGTTTTGGTAGAAGAATCTCATATTTTTATAAATAATGGGTTGAACCCAATTTCCATATTTTGACTTCAAGGTTATATGCGTAGGAAGAACTTTATGAATAACCATATATTGGTCCTCAAGGATTTAGAGTCCAAGTGACTTTGTTATTGAAAAAACTAATAAATGACCAAAGGTTTTTATTTTCTTTGAAAAATATTATAGTTATAGAATTCCAAAGGTAAAATTGGTAGCCAAATCCAAGTGGGGGAAACCAACCCAATATCCACAAAAGGATCAAAGATAGATTCTATTTACATAAAGAGAGTATTCCTAAAAACCTTATCAAACAACCAAGGGCCTTCCTTCAAGACTTCTAATAGATCTTATTTATTAAAAAATGAAATAAAAACAAACCAATTTCCATAACACTTATAATTACACTTCTTTTTAACTTCTGCACTAGATTCGATCATTCTCAAACTTGATCAATATTCAGACTCAAAGATAGAAACTAACCCACAAGAAAATTATCCATACTTAAAATCACCTCAATCAAAAAGTCATTTGGCACATTAACAACAAGTCCTTCCTCCAAATAGATCATCAAAGGATCAAATCTTCTCACATCTTTTGGATTCCTTACCCCCGTAAGTTTCCATCTATGTGGAAGGGTCTTTTTCATCAAAAAATGATTCTATCACTAAATTTATTTCTTTACCAATAGTTGCAAAATAGAAAGGCCCCACACATGCTGCAAAAACAACATCATTGGATGGGGGATCCCATCCCCCCGAGCCCAAAAGGTCCATGGATAGAATCCCATCGAAAAATAGCAATTTTTTTCAAAACTAGTGGAGCTAAAATCGTAGTCTGAAAGAAAAATGTTGAACCTCTTGAGATACATTACCATTGTTGAGTTAAAATTAGGTCAAAGTTTATTTTTCTTAACAATATTTATATATATAAATGTAGGTATTTTGAAGAGTAAAGTGGTTCTATTCAAGTAATTGATATCAATGGTTATATCATTTTTCTTTCATTGTGGATACATTCAATATAATTCCTAAGGTTACATCTAAGATAAAATTTAAAGTAGTAATTCTTAATCTTGCATCATATTTCTTAGAAAAAATGTTTAGTTAGTTGTAGTTTGTGAGGCCTACTATTTGATACACCCAATTTGACTGTATTTTGATTCGATCATTTTGACACTCTATGTGTTTGGATCATTTTGGATGATTATGGACATTCAATATCATGATTTATTTCTTGTTTATGATGCTTTATGATGATTATAGATACATGTTATGATTTCGCTAACTACTATGAACTTGTTAATTTTATTATCTTGGTAAGAGTGGATAAGTGTTTATGATATAGATTTGATGAGAAGTAAACTTTGAGTTAGATGATGATGTGACCTCCTTATAACAATGCAATGATTTAGTCGTGAATTGATATAATGTTATTTTCTAGAGAAAGGATAAATTGTGAATATTTCTATTTTAATTAATTGATTTTAGGATTTGATTATGTTAAGTATATATATATGGAATTATTGATTAATTTGGTTTGATTATCATGTATTGGATATATTGACATGTGGCTTCCAGTGTGCAAGTACATGCCCATGGTCAATGGGATTAGAGGTAACCAAGGGTACCATGTCGTGTTAAGCCACGTTAAACTAACTATGGTCCATTTAGAGGGACCACAGTTTCTTATTGGTTGTGTTTGAATTTGTGATGAGATGATTTAATGTTTAATCATGTGATTTATGTTTAAAAATCCAATTAGGTCCTAGATGGATGTTTTTGAATATTTTAAATTACTCTTATTATATTTGTAATTTAATTTCTCTTTTTGGGTTTAAAGGGTTGAAAGAGTCTTTAAATTGGGTTAATTTACCCTTATTTAACCCCTAGGATGATTACCTATGGGTTAGGGGTCAAGTCAAGCCCATACCTTTGAGATTTCTCAAGATACGACCCTTCTTAATTACCCATTAAGAAGGGTGGCGGATTTTGGGAAAAGGTTGGAGTGTTGCCTCCAAAACCTCATTTATGAGATTTGAGAGCTCTTGTGGAGTGTTGAACACTACTTGTCTCTTCACTTCCCCATGAGTTCTCACACATGCGTGATAACTTATGGGGACATGTGTCCAAAGGGATGAATGAGAGAGTGACATGTGTCACTCCCTCATTTAAGGATTCAAACCCATTCTCCCTATTTCTATCCTTTGAAAAACCAAAGGAGGGGTTCCTTTTTTTTAGAAATCTTAATTTTGACTTGAACTGGGAGATAAGAAGTGGAAGGAAGGAGTTTGGTGACTTCTTATTCAACTTGATACTTGGAAGTTTGCACATAAAGGTTGGCTTCAAATCCTTCCTTGTTACATACATAATGGTTGTTTGAATGCTTTGTTACCCCTTTTGAATGCTTGTTTTTATATTTAGGCAATTGTTGTTAATTGTGGTGGGATGGGTGTTTGGATTAGCTCCTCTTTAAGGAGAGAGAGAAATGCATGTGAGGGATGGAGAAAGGTTGCACCTTCTTGGGGGTTTTTCCCACTTTGTAGAAATGGATAGGGTATAAGTACCCACTATTCTTTTTGGGGTTTTGGATGGTTGGAATGGTGATATATGGTATAAGGATGTGTAAGAAGAAGAGAAATGAAGTCCCCATGTTATGTTTTCAAATGGATATATATTTCTATAGCCCCCAAGATTGAGTGCACCTTGTCTCTCCCTAAATAAATCCATGAGAGGATTTTCTATGTGTGTTTTGATTGCCTTGGGAAAAAGGGTTTTGTATATTACATGCATTTTATCTTGTTGGTTATTGTTGGATACTTTGTGTGTGTGTGCACCCATTTTCCTTGGTTGCCTCCTAGCTTGGAGGTGGTTGGTTTTCTAACCAAAGGTTTGGAGGTGAGCACATTGGTCTCTAGAAAAAAAATTGTGTGACTTTTATGGGTTGGAGAAATGTAGAAAAGTTGCAGATTTGAAGAAGCTCACAGTTTTTGGAGTAGCTATGTTCTTGTGTATAGTGTTGGTGTTGTTATGTGAAAAGAAATTTTCCCTTTTGGGTTGAATGTTATTGCCTTGGAAAGGCTATTGTAAAGAGTAACTTAGATTTTACTTTTAAAAGAGAAAATTCATTCTTACATGCAAAAGAAAGATAATGTTTATTTTATTTTTAGAAATGGATTATACTAAATTTTGTTGCAAAATCTTAGTATATCAATCCTTTGTTACCAGATATAAAAAGTGTTTAATTGCGAGTATTGATTCACTATGAACGTAAAGAGAATATCCCTTGTAACATTCTATTTTGTATAGTGTATATAGTTGTTTTAAAAGCTCAAAGGATATATATATTTTTGTTACCATACCAATGAATGTTTATGTAAATAAATATTTTTTTGAAATCTGTTTATCTCCGCGACTACATTGATGGAAGAGAAAATAATTCTATCTCCCCCCTCATTTCAATTTTGTACTATTAAATTTTGTTTGAAATTTGTCAAACGAAATAGGAATACATTATAGTATGTTGTAGGCAAGAAATAATACATACATAAATCCATTGCTCCCTAGAATTCTTTAAAAATCTTATATTCTAGTTGTATTTCTATGTCTTTAGCTTACATATATATTGGATAAAAATATTAATTGACTATTGCTATCATATTTCAAATGTAGAACTTTTTTTTATGAAACTAAGAAAACAAGAAGATTGCATATAATTCCTTAGTGTGCAACATTCATTACAGATTTATTATTCCCCAACAATAAAATATTTCTATGCATAACCAATATAGGTAAGAAAAATTAAATCAAAACACAAATAAGTCTAGAGGAAAGTTTTTAAATGAATCATATTTATTTTTGCAAATACGAGATGTAAGGTGGATGGATTTCTCCAAAGGGGTCACAACCCATACAGGCTGTAGCCTGTAGAGAGGTCGTGGGCCCCCAAAAAGAGGCTATCGACCCCAATGATAAGCCTACACCAATACTAGGAAGAGAGGAATCTGTGAAGTGATGAAATCACTAGGAAAAGAAATACATATTTCTATAACAAAATTCATATAGGTAGTTGCAAGATGATACCATCAAACCTTTAAAAAAAAAGGTTATGCCCCCTCACTACAGATTTTTAAATGTGTAGCATGTGGAGTTAAGCCAAAAATGATATATGATGTATGGATATGGTGCTGAATTTGTTATAAAATGTGTACCCCCACTAGGGGCAACCCCTCTTTGTTGTTTAAACATTTATTCCCTATAGTTAAAACAAAAAGAGAAAAAACCAATATATGTAAGCGGATGAGTCTAGTTTATGGTCAAATTATTGATAGAGTTTGTTGTCCATTTCATGTAGTTGACATAGACTTTGATGCTTGGATATTTATCTTTTATGATATTTCCTTAAAACCATAGACTTTGGACATGAACTTATTTTCATAACTTTTAAATGTTAGTTACATGCTATATGAACTATCTGTGTTGATTTTGCATGTGATTAATGAATACCGCTTTAAGATGATTATGGATATGCAGTTGTTGTGCGTACTAACATTATCATGCAAATATAATTAAAGGCCTGCAATTTAGGAAGATTTTGCTAGCTGGTCATTTTCCATATTGGTCAACAAGGTGGTCATTTAATGGAGGAAAGACTCTCGATGACTGGAGATTCCTCATGCAAATCGAATTGTAACTTCCTTGTAAATGCTATTAATTACTTGTTGAGCAGATGTAGGTGTTACTGCTGTTCCAGATTCACGTTAAGGAAAACATGCCTGACAGATTATGTGCATGCGTAGCCGCCTCTCCACTCTTTCTGTACTTTCCCTAATGTGGCATCCTTCGGTTCTATTAGATTTGGCTGCCTTGCTAGGTGGCTAGATAAATAAGAATCAAATGCTCCTTCTGAGGGTCTGATAGGAAGATGTTAATTTGATGATGTACTCACACTCTTAAGTTTTTTAGTAATGTTGCTCGATTGTACTCATGTTTTCCAATGAATGAAATGAAGTTATAAGTTCGTACATCTGAGTACTCATGTTTTCCAATGTTTTCCATATTGGTCAACAAGGTGGTCATTTAATGGAGGAAAGACTCTCGATGACTGGAGATTCCTCATGCAAATCGAATTGTAACTTCCTCGTAAATGCTATTAATTACTTGTTGAGAAGATGTAGGTGTTACTGCTGTTCCAGATTCACGTTAAGGAAAACATGCCTGACATATTATGTGCATGCGTAGCCGCCTCTCCACTCTTTCTGTACTTTCCCTAATGTGGCATCCTTTGGTTCTATTAGATTTGACTGCCTTGCTAGGTGGCTAGATAAATAAGAATCAAATGCTCCTTCTGGGGGTCTGATAGGAAGATGTTAATTTGATGATGTGCTCACACTCTTAAGTTTTTTAGTAATGTTGCTAGATTGTACTCATGTTTTCCAATGAATGAAATGAAGTTATAAGTTCGTACATCTGAGTTTACCTTAATTTTAGGGAATACTTATCCAAGGGGGCCCACTTGGTGAGTATTCCATCCTTTAGCTTAGTTACTATTTTATGTTCAATAATTAGTTAAGAATCTGGCACCAATTGTTCCTACAGCCAAAGCAGACAAAGTAGTTTCTTGTTTGTTCGCTCAGATTTCCATTTCTGTCATGCATTTCAATTCAATATAGTTATTGGTTGGTGATCAACACTTATGTTATTTCCTTACAAGCAATTTTCTTTCAACATTGTGTCTTTCTTAGCTATAGGATGAATATGGCTACTTTAGATTCCTAGTGCACATACAGTGTTGACCCATTTCAAGTTTACGTCCCTCAGTTGACAATTTAAATGTACCTTCATGATGATTGAAATAGTTATTCAGGTTAGATGTCCAATCTCTGAATCATAGCTGCAAGGGCTTAGTTGTTAAAATCATTGTAGGAGGCTGGCATTTTCGATGCCGTTTTTGGGATGGTGTCAAACTAGAAAGTTATTTGGAGTCCTTGATAGTTTTTCTTGCTGTAGTATTTTTGGAAGTTTGTTCGTAGTATAACCCTTGTTTAGAAGAGTTATGACCCCCCTATTCTTTTTCCAATTCTTTGTGTGAGTTGGCTGATATTGAGTTCATACCACATGCGTAGAGGGAGGAGGAGAGATGCTCATGGGAGATTCCTTCCTAAAAATCTTGATCCATTCCAGCTAGTTGAGTACTAGAACCTGCTAAGAAATGAAGATGAAGAAGAGCCACACCCCTTTCTTGATACATTTTTGGATTTGACCAGTTTTGAAGTTTCCTCTGAAGATCAAAATCTAATTGAAGACCCCTTTGCTTTGAAAATTCATCAAGTAGGCATGGGTGATGCAAATGGAAACAAACCTAACAGATCTATCCGACCAACTTTTCCTTTCCCCATTGCTCATCAAAATGAAGTAGACAACCTCAAAAATATCCTTGCTTCAGTCCTTCCTAAGTTCTATGGAATTTTCATAGAAGATCTTGATACATTCTTGTTTGAGTTTGATATACTCTGCAGGAGTTATGACTATACCACTAATGCCCATAGGCTTAAGCTATTTCCTACCACCTTGAAAGAAGCTGCATTAAGATGGTTCATGAGCCTAGGCAGAGATATTGTGAAGACTTGGGAAGACATGAAGAAATTTTTCCTTGAGAAATACAAAGAGTATTGCAAGGGCAGTGAAATGAGAGGAGATGAAATTTTTAGGATGCAACAAAACGAAGATGAGATCCTGGAAGATTACTTTTCAAGGTTTCTATTTTGCCTACAGAAATATCCACACCATACACTCAATGAAAAATCACAGAAGCTACTTTTCTTGAGAGGAATTAATGATAGCTGTATAGATGCCTTGGATTTGACGGGAGGAGGAGATATCACCCAAGTTCCTTGGGGGGATATCAAGAAGATATGTTAGAACTATTCTAGGGCAGCTTCAAAGAAAGGGAGAGCTTACCAATGCTCTATGGGTAAGTCATCTACCAGTGGAGTTTCAAGGATGGAGATTACCCACTTGCTGGTAGACTTAAAGCAAGACATAATAAACAACTTGGCTACTCAAGTGGATTCAATTTAGGCCAAGAAGAAACAAGAGGAGGCAAAGACAATGTTGGAAAAATACTTTCCACATTGTAGAGAAAAGAAGAAGGACTACAAATGCAATATGATAGCCAATATTGACATTAAGAAGATGGCACCCAAGTTCATGCCAATCTAGGGTGATGATGAGAAATTATACTATGTTTCACAAAGGATTCCATGGGCTCCAAGACAGGGTATGCCACCCGATCCACTATCTTTTGCTGGGCCATATTTCAATTCTTATTCATCTGGTAACCAATGGAAACCCCCATATCCATCTAATTATGGAGGATATCCACCATAGCCTTGGAATAACCCTCCAAATGCTTGGAACAATCATCAAATATCTCCACCCTAGTGGAAACAACCTTAGGGGAATTGGCAACAGTTTCAAGGAAATTGGCATCCACCTCCTAAAAACTGGCAGCAAACATCTCAATGGAGGGGAGGACAACAATGGCCAAACTAGAAAACCAATTACATGCAACCACCTTCTCAGACCCAACAACCTAATATAATTCCTCATCCTTCTAGTTCACATTCAAATGCACCTAAACCTACTCAACTACCAGCCCAACCCACACCTAACCCAAATAATAAACCACAACAACAACCTGTATACTCTATTGATCCAAATCAATTCCCTGCATATGCTGTGAGTGTAAGTGACATCCGGTTGTGTTCAGGAACTACTTTGCTAGCTCTTTCCACATCCATCATCACTGAGCTTCCTATAGAAGAAGAGGAGCCACCGAATGTCCCTATTCAGCCAAGTGCACCTAAAAATATTGAACCAGTCCTAGTGAGGCAAACTGAGCCAGAACCACCATTTCCCTAGAGGTTGGAAACTATGAAACAAAAGGAAGAAAAGGACACAACTTTTGACATTTTAGATCAGTTGAAGCATATATGTGTCCAAATACCTCTATTTCAGGCCATAAAATATGTTCCCATATATGGCAAAGCAATCAAGGAAGCATGCCTTAAGAAGCCAGGTAGGAAAAAGAAAGACCCCACTACAGTTCATGTGGTGGGACAACTTGCTGACATCATGCTTGGGAAAGTGATTGTTCCCAAATATAATGACCCGGGGAGTCTTGTGGTAGGAGTTGTTATAAATGGGATGCAGATAAAGAATGCTCTAATTGATTTGGGAGCAACAATAAATGTAATGACTAAGGACATCCTGCAACAACTAAATATTGTAAGCATGAGACCTACTCCTACTGTCCTACAACTTGCTGATAGTTCTACTATTAAGCTTGATGGTATATTAGAAGATCTTTTGGTAACTCTAGACTCTTGGGAGTACCCAACAAATTTTATGATTCTTTCTCCTAAGGCCACACTAGGCGGGTACACCATTATTCTTGGAAGGCCATGGTTAGCAACAACAAATGCTTATATTGGATGCTAGACATGAGAAATGACCATTTTAGATGGAAAGAGCACCAAATTTATTGTTCTCTGCCCTCCTACTCAGCCATCCCATGCTAAGGATGACCTAGTATGGCCACATGTTGGTGAAGAGGCTGACGAAGTTAATTATGTGGCACAACTTATGATGTTCAACCTAAGTCCTTTCATGAAGCTTCAAGACGAATATGAAGTATTGTCTAACATAATTTAGAACCATTGTGAGGTAGAGGAAGTATCATCCTCTCATGCATTTGATTCTGTTGATATAATGAAGACACTCTTGCCCGCTCTTCCTGCATCCCCTCTTCCTACAACCGCTCTTCCTTCAACCACTTGTCTTGTAGACATTCATCCTGCAGTTGAACTTCCTATAGCAACATGTATATTTCATGCATTTCTACCACACGAACTCAAGGTACCAAGCATTAGTGAAGCCGCTATGGTAGAGTTAATTACACAAGTGCAAGTGTCAGAAGGGAAATATCTGAATATCAATAGTAAACTGAGTGAAGAACAACAGTTGTCATTGGAAAACTTACTGAGGGCCTACCAAAATGAATTTTCATGGGACTATCATGATATGAAGGGACTGGAACCTAAGCTTTGCACTCATAGGATATACAAAAGAGATGATTGTACACTAGTGAGACAACCACAAAGAAGAATTAACCCTGCATTGAGAGAAATAGTAAAAGGGGAACTGCAGAAATTGCTAGATGTAGGATTTATCTACCCCATTTTAGATAGCCAATGGATGTACCCATTGGAGATTGTGCCCAAAAAATGAGGGAAGTGGTGAGTTTGTATTGATTACAGGTAACTTAATTCTGCCACCAAAAAGGACTATTTTTCCTTATCGTTCATAAATCAAGTTTTGGACTCACTTGCAAGAAAGTAGTACTTTTCTTTTCTTGATGGATTTAGTGGCTTTAACCAGATCCAAATTGCACTAGAGGACCAGGAGAAGAACACCTTTACCTATCCATGGGGGGCCTATGCCTACTCAGTACTTCCATTTGGCTTATGCAATGCACCTGCAACTTTTCAGAGGGCGGCCATTAACATATTTTCAAACATCTCTCATTATTGCATAGAAATTTACATGGATGACTTCACTACTTATGGGCTGATTTTGATGAAGCATTGGAAAATATTAGGAGAGTCCTATAAAGATGTGAAGACCATAATCTAGCTTTAAATAGTGAAAAGTGCTTCATGATGATGCAGGAAGGTGTAGTTCTTGGCCACTACATCTCTCACAAAGGAATTCAAGTAGATCCTGCAAAGATTGAGGTGATTACCAATCTGCCTATCCCTGCAAAACAAAAAGATGTTAGGAGTTTCTTAAGACATGTAGGTTATTACAAAAGGTTCATCAAAGAATTCAGCAAAATGGCAACACCATTGTATAATCTCCTAACTAAAGATGTTGAGTTCCAATGGATAAAAGACTTTGACAAAGAATTTTCTAACTTGAAAGCAACTTTAACTCATGCTCCTATGCTCAAAGGACCTAATTGGGAGTTTAATTTTCACATCCATACAGATGCATCAGACTATGCTATAGGAGTTGTCCTAGGACAAAAAGAAGGAGCTATTTACTTCGTCAGCAAAAATCTACAAGGAGCTGAATTCAACTATACTGTGACAAAAAAAGAAATGTTGGAAGTGATCTATGCTCTAAATAGATTCAATCATTATATAACAAGCTACCATATCTTTGTGCACAACAATCAAACAACCATTAGATACCTCATGAATAAACCACTGATTTCAGGAAGGCTAGCAAGATGGTTATTGTTGATGCAGGAGTTTGACATAACCATTATGGATAAACCAAGGAAGGCCAATGTTGTTGCAGATTTTATTTCAAGGTTGACTACATCATAAGACAATCAAGTCATAGATGATTCTTTCCCTGATGAGCACTTATTTTCCATCAGTGTGTAGACACCCTGGTATGCTGACATAGCTAATTTTCTGGTCACTGGGAGAGTCCCTCCTCACTTCTCTCCAAAAGAGAGGAGAGTGCTCATTGAAAAATATTTTCCTTTCTCATGGATTGCTAGATGTTTTTTCTACACTGAACCTAACCATGTCATGAGGAGATGTGTGAGGGAAGATGATACATATGATATTTTTCATGCATTCCATAATGAACCCTGTTGAGGATATTTTTGTAGCCAAGAGGACAACAATGAAGATTTTGAACACAAGATATTACTGGCCAACACTCCACAAGGATGCAGGAAGATATACAAGGAAGTGTGATAGATGCCAAAGGATGGGCCGACCAACCAAATTAGATGAGATGCCGCTTTACCCCTAGGTAGTAATCACTCCATTTGATAAGCGGGGACTGAATTTTGTAGGATCCATTGAACCTCCATCAAAAGGTAAATCCTATATTTTGGTATGCACTGATTATGTAACTAAATGGGTAGAAGTTAAGGCCATGAAGCATGCAAGAGATTATAAGGTTGCAGAATCTCTGTATAAGGAGATTTTCACACGGTATGGAGTTCCAAGAGAGATAGCGACTGATCAAGGGACTCAATTCACTTCAACCCTTGTTACAACATTGGTCAATGAGAACAACATTAGGCGTAGGAAGTCTAATCCTTATCACACCCAAACCAATGGCCAATTTGAGGTAACCAACAAGGAAATTGAAGCTATTTTGACCAAAACAATGGCTATCCACAAAAGGGATTGGGCAAGCAGGCTACTAGAAGTTGTTTGGGCCTATAGAACTACCTAGAAAACAACTACAAGATTCACTCCATTTGAGTTGTTGTATGGAAAGAAAACCATGATGCCCATTGAATTTGAGCATAAGACTCTTAGGACTGTAGTAGAATTGGGGATGGATATCTCTGATGCACAAAGAGATAGAATCATGTAGCTGAATGCTTTGGATGAGATGAGGAAGGAAGCTTTGTATCACACAGAGGTAGTGCAAAGTTAGAGAATAAAGTGACATGATAAATTCATCAAGGATAAGAAATTTTAGCTTGGATATTGGGCACTGCTCTATGAATCAAGATATCAAGATAATACAGGAAAATTGCAGACAAGGTGGCTCAGATCGTATGAGGTGGCCGAAGTATTTCCTAATGGGGTTGTTCAACTCACTGCCATTGACCCTATCAGATTTAAGCTGCTGGTGAATGGTCATCACTTGAGATTGTATCACAAGACAACTTCTAAGGAGGAGTTCCTATAGAATATCACTCGACATGCAACACTCAAACTTCCTACAACCAAAGGAAGGACCTAGTGTCCCTTCTTCTGGCTAACTAAGGTATGTAACTTGTCATAATAAAGACTTCCATTTTTGTGGGGGTCCACTTCTTCACCCATCCACCCATCCATTACATCTTTCTCTCTCTTCCATCACCATCATCATTTCACTTCACTTCATTCCATTTCATTCCATTATGCTCCGCTTTCATTTATTGCTCGACTGATTTCTTGAAAAGTGCCTAGTACTTTCTCCACAATATTTGCAATAAATCTTCCATGAATTCAGGTACATGCGCATCAATTATTATATCTTAATTATATTTTAGTGCATTTATTTAATTGTTATGAATTAATATGGACATTCGCCATAACATGTAATTATTCCCCGCCCCTATCAAATCGACATTCCACCTCACATTTGAGGACACATGTGCAAATTTAGGTTGGGGGGAACGTGTCAATGCCATATCCTCATGTCTGTCTGTACTAGTCCACGCCAACAAAATTTAAGTTATTGAACCAATTTGAATTTTGAGTGAGATGACAACTCGTATGTGTGAAAGGACATCAACCACCACCATTTTCCTTGATCATAGTCTACATTTATTACTCCTTTACTGCCTTTAATTTCTCCTATCATAATCTTAAGCCAAAAGGTAAAATTCAGTTGATGCGAGCATTGGAAATTTGGCAGCATTGTAGGAAGGAGAAGTTTGGCTTTTAGATGAAGATTGTAGGAAGGAAAAACTTTGCAGAGTGATTATTTGATTGCAGACAATGCGAGGTGGGTTAATTCAAAATGAACCCACGGTTCATGATGTATTAATATAGGATGCACCTTGCCTGGCCGAGTTTAGAAACTGTGGATGGTTAGATTATTTCTTAAAGCTGAATGGTTTTGATGAAAATGTTGCATTGGAATTTACCCAAACATTGTCTGAAGGAAAGGCCACGGTAAAAGGGCTAGAAGTCACAACTACTAAAGAAAGAATTGCAGAATTCATAGGGTTGTCTGCCGACGGTGAACATTACCCTGCTACCAAAGATGCCATGTTAGCTAGGGCTGAATTTATAGAACTTGGTGACCCTCCGTTGAGCGTGGACAAACAAGGAGTGAAGATAAATTCTCTGCCCGAGCTATGGAAGCAGGTAGCAGTTTATGTTCTGAAGTATATTAGCTATCAAGGTCGTCAGTTGAATCTACATTCTGTGCATTTGAAACTCCTGAACCACATGAGGCACGAGAGGAGAATGAATGTACCCAGCATGTTATACCACCTTCTTTCAATTAGGGCGGCTGAGACACAGAAAGGTAGGGACAACTCCTTTTCCCACCATTGTCTGATCAAATTATTAGTTGAGAAGTCTCTACATGATGTGTCTGATATTTCTTAGGAAGAATTCTTGAATATTGATCAAATTAGACTAGAGAATTTGCAATCTAGGGTTTTGCCTCAACCTCGTATGGTTAGTAGGAGAAGGAGCAATGTTGGGGCCACTCCTGGTGCCTCAAATTCTGACACAAGCCCTAGTGGAAACCCTCTTGTAGCCAAATAAACCATTGAGATTAGTTCTTCTGAGGTAGAGCATTCTGATAAAGAGAGTTCCTCTCTTGATTCTGATGATGATGTTCCTTTTGTCACCCTAATGAGAACTAGGGCACAAAAGAAGAAGGAAAAACTAAAAAGAAAACAACAAAAAAAGAAGTGCCAAGGTCTAAGAAATATAAGGTTGACATTGTTCTTCCTATAGCAAAATAAAAATATGAAAGCCCTCCTAGAAAATCAAGATCAGTTGGGCCAACCCTTGGTGTACCTCTAGAGGAAATCCCTAAACCTAGAAAAACGTCATGGGAGGATACAAAAGCTCCAATGGAGTAGGTGAATGTGGAGAAAAAGGACATATTTGAGGAAGCAACAAATTTAACACTGATAGATCTTGCTGACATCGTAGAACAAGTTGAAAACTAGGTGTGTGAGGAAAATTAGGAGCTCCTACAACATGTGTAGAAGTAAGAGTTCTTGCAGCATGAGCAAGAGCAAGAACTTGAGGCCCTGTAGCTAGAATTGGGAGAATAATCAGTACCCCTATAGCCAGAATTGGCTAGACAAATAGAAGCCCTAAAGTTGGTACTCTACCAAGAGCAAGCACAAGTGTCGGGTAAAACGTTGGTAGGATTACATAGGCCCTCTAATTTTTTAATGAACATAGTAGTCCTGGACTTATGGAAATAAATACAAAGAAGGGAATAAGAATGGAAAGCAAAGAAACATAGGCTAAAGAGGGAAATTGAAAAGAGAGATGAAGAGATTGGGGATACGAATGAAGAGATTGTTGCTTTAAAGAAAAATGTGGATGACATGAAAAATTTAGTACCTCAAATATTAGAGTACAGGGCTCCTTTGAGGGTCTATGCTTTGTATTTAGAGGAGAATCATCTTTCTTTTAAGCTAGCAAGGATTGTTTCAGGTTTGAATCCTTCCATTGAGACCCCTATTGAATTTTTCAATAATTATCAGATTGATCCTCCTGAAATGAATTTTTTTTATGTGAATTCTATTTACACAATTATGTTGTGACCAAAGACCATGATTGGAATCCATTGTTGTATGTTGGAGATGTCCAATTGAGGGCATTCATGTTCTGGATACAGAACAAAGTTAGTTGGGGTAAGCAGTTCAGGACCTATAGGCAAATTGAATCCAACTTTGCCTTGCCCATTAGGGCTGAATCTAGACATCCAAGAGACATTTTCAAGGATTGACATAGAATTCTATACCGACCAAGATATGGTAGTAGGATCCTGCCTGGGAGAGAGGCAGTTTATAAAGAATATGAGGAGATAGCAAGAACCGTAGGTGAATTTGTAATGGGATACCTATCACAGAGGTGGAACAACCTAATTGATGGTCTAAAACAAGTTGAACCTCATTCCACACACAACTATGCTGCAACACTTAAGAGAGTTGATAGGTATATGCAGATTGGAAGAACAAAAAGACAATTTTGGCTTCCACTGATTTTTCAGCCACCTATCTTATTGTGGCCTGTGCCAAACTTCAGGTACTACCGATATGACATAGCTACAAAGAGACAAAGATGAAGCAGGTTGGACTAACAACAAGGGTTCTATTGGGATCCTAATTTAGACACAATATAAACTGATGTAGGATAGCTTGTGGTTACAAATTTCAAGGCATTGACCAAGAAAAGGCACAACTCTTCCTCTACTGGAGGACCAATAAGACCTTAGGTTGGGGGGAGTGATGAGTCTAGTTTATGGTCTAATTATTGATAGAGTTTGTTTTCCATTCCCTGTAGTTGACATAGACTTTGATGCTTGGATATTGACCTTTTTATGATATTTCCTTAAAACCATAGACTTTGGACATGAACTTATTTTCATAACTTTTAAATTATATTGACATGCTATATGAACTATCTGTGTTGATTTTGCATGTGACTAATGAATTTCGCTTTAAGATGATTATGGATATGTAGTTGTTGTGCATACTAATATTGTCATGTAGATATAATTAAAGACCCACAATTCAAGAAGATTCTGCTAGCTGGTCATTTGCCATATCGATCAACAAGGTGGTCATTTAATGGAGGAAAGACTCTTGACGACTGGAGATTCCTCATGCAAATCAAATTGTAACTGCCTTCTAAATTCTATTAATTACCTGTTGAGTAGATGTAGGCATTACTACTGTGCCAGATTTGCATTAAGGAAAACATGCCTGACATATTTTGTGCATGCATAGCCTCCTCTCCACTCTTTTTGTGCTTTCCCTAATGTGGCGTCCTCCGGTTCTATCAAAGTTTACTACCTTGCTAGGTGGCTAGATAAATAAGACTCAGATGCTCCTTCTGGGGGTCTGATAGGAAGATGTTAATTTGATGATGTACTTGCACTCTTAAGTTTTTTAGTAATGTTTCTCGATTGTACTCATGTTTTCCAATGAATGAAATAAAGTTATAAGTTCGTGCATCTGGGTTTACCTTAGTTTTAGGGAATACTTATCCAAGGGGGCCCACTTGGTGATTATTTCATCCTTTTTCTTAGTTAGTATTTTCTATTAAGTAATTAGTTAAGAATCTGGCACTAACTATTCCTGCAACCACTAGAATTCCATTCTGTGACTGTTTTTGCAGCCAAAGCAGATAGAGTAGTTTCTTGTTTGTTCGCTTAGGTTTTCATTTTTTTCATGCATTTCAGTTCAGTATAGTTATTGGTTGATGCTCAATAGTTATGTTATTTCCTTCCAAGCAATTTAATTTCAGCATTGTGTCTTTCTTAGCTGTTGGATGAATATGGCTACTTTGGATTCCTAGTGCACGTACAATGCTAACCCATTTCAAGTTTACGTCCCTAGGTTGACAATTTAAATGCACCTTCATGATGATTGAAATAGCTATTCAGGTTAGATGTCCAATCTCTGAATCATAGCTGATAGGGCTTAGTTGTTAAAATCATTGTAGGAGGCTAACATAAGCTCTAAAACAAATGACTAAATGTTTCAAAAACTCCACACAGATCTTTGAATAAGATTTTTGTTTTTTTAAAAAGGGACAAAATCTAAAGCCAGTTTTGGGAGAAAATAGCCAACACAATGGATGAGACTTGCAATGCCACACCCACATACTTGCAAATCAAGAAGAAAACAAGTATTTCATGGTTGCCATTCCTAGCTGTGCCAATCTTGGAAAATAATGCATTTAGGGTTCTTCTTTCTCATTTCTTGGTATTCAAAATGGATTACAAAATTGAATGAAATGCGAAGTACCAAACTTGACTCCACCGCCTTTCTTCATTTAGTCACTCCTGACAAATTTAATGCCTCGTCAAAACCTAAACTGCAATAGCTTGAAATCGTTTCTAAGGTTAGGGAAAAGGATTAAATGGAGTTGGTGCAAGATAAATCTACATGCCAGGGTTACAAATTATTGTTGGACCGGGTTGGCAGGAAGTAAATTTATTGTTATTGTTATTTATTTATGTGTTTATCTCGACCTCTTTTGAAGTGTGAACCTTAATAATTACCCATTAGGTAGGCAAGTACATTGTCGTTAATATCAACATTAATGTAGTATTAGTATTGATCATGATATGTATTATAATATAATAGCTATTATTAAACTTGGAAAGAAATATGGCCAAGTAGAAGCACTATTAACCTCATTAATGATAGCAACCATTAATACCATTTTTTTATTATTTTGAGGGAAACATTAATACTAACGCTATAGTTGTTAGGGCAATAAATTTTTTAAACGAATGCATATTGTTAATCATTATTAATACTAGAGTTAAAAAATTGATTTTTGGGACTATAAAATAGTAGATTATTATTAACGTCAAGTGTTATCATAGCCAACTATTGTTAATAATAAGACTGCCATCAAGAGTTAAGGACACCATTCATATTAATAATGCAGTTATTAACTCAATAAGTAAATTTTTAAAAGAAAACAATGGTAGCGACAACTAAGGGAATTTTAGCTGGGTAGTATTGACTTTTGGGATAATGTTACTATGTAAATAAATACCCAAAATAATAATACCAAATTAGTGGTGTTATAGTATTGGAAATAAAATATATATAAATAATATTGTTACCTATATGGTAAGTATTCATGAATAATAAAATTGAGGTAATTTTTAGAATCAAATATACTAATGATTAATATCCTTAATGTTATTACAATCAATCATTAATGTCAATGTCACCAAGGGGTTTTCCAATTATATTAACATGGAGAGAAATTTTTTAGTACCACTAATGATATTATTAATACCAAAGAATATTTTGAATAAGTGCAATGAAAATGTTAATACTTAGTTGCATTATGATAATATTATTTATAAATGCAACATTGAATGATCCTCAAATATATCCTTGTTACTAAGGCCTAAATGATACATTCATAAAAATAATGATAGTAACTATCATTAAATGAAATTAACAACCCTATCATTAAACTTGAGTATTTATAAGAATTTAATTGTCAAAACCACTTTTTTGACACAATCCTGATTTTGAAAGTCAACTTTTCCACATGAAGTGAATGATGTTAGTAATCTCATCTAGTGAACTATCGTATTATCTAAAGAAGTCAATAGAGTGAATCTTGTGCAACCTATATTTTAGAGCTGACCCAACATTTGTTTAAGGGTGTGCATAATGGTTTCCACACACTGACCTTGCTATTCCCATCCCTCGATTTCAGGTGACATGTTGATGGTGAGGTTGCAAGAGAAACATATCTCGATACATATATTATATGACCATGCACATGCATGGTTTCCAATTGTTAACATTTTTGTAGCTTGTCTCAAAAAAAATTGATGGTTGGGTTTTTGCCCTTCGTGCAAAATTTAGGGCATGACATTTGGTATCAGAGCCTAGGTTCCAACATCAATAAATTTATGCGTATGTGTTCATCACATTTATATTTCATGTTTGATTATTAGGTAGGATGATACCTAAGATGAGTAGGAGTCATGGTCATGGTTGTGGTCGTGAATGCAGTACAAAGAGAGCTTGAGCTGAGTCACCCCTGACAGAGACTCATGTTTCAAAGGCACCACATCATGAGCCTCCATAGAACCTCAATTCTCATATCCTCCATGCATTAGAGGATTTTATTGGGGTTATTCATGCTTGATTACTAGTGGCAGAGGAGGGCCCTAGATCGAAGCAGACACAACATTTGATCGAGGCACACAGGTCAAAGCGTAGAGAGTGCAACAAAAGTCCCCCTTGTAGTCCTAAGGAGTATTATGATGAGGGGGAGAGAGGATCATTCCACATATATTTTCCATCATAGGTACTCCATCTTTAGGTACTAATTGAGGGTAGAGCATATCAAGATCCCGAGGATCAGATTTGAGAGTTATCACGACTAAAACCACATAATTTTGAGGGATCCACAGATGGCGTAGAGGTCAAGTCTTGGCTTCTCAATCTTGAGAGGCGATTTGGAATGGATGCGTATGTAAGCAATCTAAAAGCATATTTTGTGGTACTTTTGCTTCAAGGTACAACCTCTACATGGTGGCACTAAGAGGAGCGCAAGTACCACTTATCAATTTACACTCTCACTTGTGAGACATTCTTAGAGTAGTTTCAAGCACACTACTTATTTGAGAATTTTAGGCAGCGTCACTTTGATGAGTTCCACTATCTTCAATAGAGGGGCCTAACAATAGCCTAATATGAGAGCCAAATTTTGGAGCTACTACAAGATGTGGACTATATCTAGGATGAGAAACTTCTCATCAACCATTTTGTTAGGGAATTGAATGCAAGCATATCAAGACCCATGTGTGTGGCCGATCTGGAGAGTCTTTGGGTTGTTATGGTGAAGGCCCTCATTATGGAGGAGATTCAAGGGAAGTCCCATGAGGAACATGAGAATTTTTAAAATCGCAATCAAAGTACACCATCACATAGCTTCCAATGATCTCCTCTTCCTTCGAAGGGAGGATTTAGACCTTTTGTGGGATCATCTAGGCCACATTAGCTACTGTAGTAACAACATAGTTAGATGCCAAGGCCACAACAGGGTTTTTAGGGTAGCCACTCTAGGCCAATGGTGACCACAAGGTCCTCACATAGATCAAGGTCCTTAGTTATAGGGTGCTATCCTAGCACGTTCATAGTAGTCTAGTCGGGGAGGACATAGTGTTTATAGTAGGATTGGGGGTAGCAGTTCAACATGACATAGTAAACTTAAGTTTATACTAGAGGTCCTTATTACGTATGTGGAGTAGTGGTACACCTAGCTAGTGATTTTCCTCGGGGACTTGCAATTAGAGGAAAAAACACAACAAGCTCTGAGAAGATGGTGGGAGATGTGGGAAAGTCCCATTGAGTATATGAGACAGTCGAGAACCACCAAGTTGAGCACCGAACCATGGTTATTGAGATCCTAGGTATGATAGGAGATAATCATGTTACTATTTTATTTGATTTGGTGCATCTAATTCCTTTATAGCCCCTTCTGTGGTGGAGTGTAGTTGGCTAGTGGTATCTAGGTAGGATGATAGGTGGGAGGTTGAGCTAGCCTTTGAGGGATAATGTGTTAGTATATTTTGTAGGACTTAGAGGTTTGACTACTTCACTTTACCTTCACATCACTCCATTAGGCTCCTATGGAGTTTTTTTGGGCATGGATTGGCTTGATGCACATTAGGATAAGGTAGACTGTCACCAAAATGTGGTTGAGTGTGTGGATGACCATGGTACAACAATGGTGATTACAGGGGTGCAAAGGCCTATTTACCTTCACATGATATCCACTATACACTTGAAGTGGTGTCTACAAATGGAATGTTAGTTGTTGTAACAGCTGGTACCTAACATGCAACAAGTACCTTTATATTGATTTGCATACAAGAACATTATTGTACAATATCATCCTCATAATGACCAAAAGAGTAGTTTAGTAGTTGCAAACATAAAATGAAAATTTAATATCCTAATGAGGTAACACTTACTACTACATCTGCATATGAACATTCTATCATGGAAGCCATGACATTTATAGTGAGATCATAAATTGTATAATTGAAATGAGAATCTTTTACTTATTAACTAGTAACATATTGAAATTAAATTCTAGACTTAAATAAGTAATTAAGTCAAACCTCTTCTGCCCTTCCTCCTTAATCTGAAGCAATAGAGGTTAGAGAGAGAGAGAGAATTTCTAGGATGATTTCTGCCCTGCCACAAAGTCATAGGTTTCCCTATGCTACTACACGAAGGGAGCCTGAACCATCATGAAGATTCTAGTAATATGTGGCCAACATGTGTGAAATATGTGTAGCTATGGAATAACTAAACACATGCCACATATTAATGACCCATGCAAAAATATCTAGGCATAAGTCCGTTACCCATAAAGTGACTCTATATAATTCAAGATTTCTTTCTTATCTAAATTAAAAGCTTTGGCCAAATCATTTACCTATTATCGATCCCTCAGGTCTATCCCAGTAGTCACATAACACCTTTACACATGTTGTTATAGTTTTAGTACTTTCAACATCCTTGTTAAGAAAATAGAAAGTTGGTGGTAGAATTTATTATTAGGGCTTAAGTCTTTAAATAAGGTAGTTCAAATGTATGTATTCCATCTCTACTTCTTGTTGGAGATTAACAATTTCTATATTAACTATTTCCCATTGATTCATCATAAGTTCATAGCTATTCCAAATTTTGTACACTTTGCTAATCATATAAATTTCATAAGATAAAAATTGTTAGATCTTAGACCAAGTGAACTTGACACTGGTACGGATCCACTGATTTTCAGGTTTATACTGGTAAATTCAATTTTGTTTTCATTTAATTCTTGAGATAAAATTCACAATGTTTAGTTGGTGATGGATTGAATCTAGTACAATATACTATTACAACAGTCATGAGAAAGCTCATAGCTTTACCAACCTTCTCATGGCTGTTGTAGAGAAGGAAACACTCTCATTCATCTTCTATCTAGTATTCCTAGCATTCCATAATAAATTCTTGTATTCGAAGAATCATTTATGAGCTATTCATGAATAGGTTGTTGATATGGTTTAGCATTGATGTCATTGATGTCAAAATATGGGGTCCGAAAGGTTGTGCTCCAAATGATATACAAAAATGATCTATCCTATAATGTTGTGTAGTATGGACAGTATCCTGGATTTGGATAATGATAGTACTCTTTTTGAGACATATGTGGAAGACAGTTAATGTAGAATATTGAAGACTAATCTTTTGCTACTATATCTAAAGACTTCTTGGGTAACCATGCTATCCGAACATTCATGTTGCATGTTACAAGTTTTGGTATGTCAGATTATGCTTCTCCGATTGATACTGAAATTGATGATAATCAAGATTTGGTCTTGGTTTTGGTGTTCCTATCAATTGATGTTAATCAAGTTTTGGTCTTGGTTGTGGTGTTCCCATCAAATCCAAAATATATCTCATATAATTCAATGTTATCTATCTTTTGATAATAATGCTATATCTTATGTATGACCCATGTATGGGTCCCAATGTAACATGGTAAGAAGATCCCTTATGTGCAACCTATCTTTTGGGTCTGGTGCTAGTGTGTCAAGCCTTATTGAATATTGTGACATAGATAAAATGAATGCTACATAGTAAGATGGTTAAATCTAATCTAACATGCATAAATCTAAATCAAACAACAAAGAATGAGATAAATGAACTAAAAAGAAATTAAAACAATAATATGAAACAATCTCATAAAATATCAATCCATTTCCTTGAATTATCTTGATTGTCCTTCTCTATTTTTTTGTGTTGGTATTCTTGCCCTCATATTTTCAGTATGTATGCAAGCATAGCCTTGATGTATGTCTAAGCAAAATATAGAAGATTAATTTATTTCAAAAGTATTGATTTCGGGAGGAAGAATATTGGAAAAGGTCAGCCAATTTATAGAAAGTTGGTTTTCGAACGATCGACTCAGATTCGAAAGAGAGATCAACGATCAAGATTGTTGAATGCCATGCAATGTGAGTTCTGTGTCAGTTAGAATGAGAGTTAGAAAATTATGTTGGATAAAGATTAAATTACCGGCACACAAATATCCAAGTTTATCCTAAACTACATAGTTTGTTGGTATGGTGTACCTCAATCCATTATCACAGAAAATGGACGTCCATTCAAAAACCAAGAAGTCTTCCATCTATGTGAACAATTCCATATCCAACATCATTTTTCCACTCCATATTACCCACAAGGTAACGACCAAGCCGAGGCATCTAATAAAACCATTATCATAATCCTAAATAAGACTATCAATGACTCTGGTCATGATTGGTATTTACAGCTTAATCTTGCCTTATGGGCTTACTGCACAAGCATCCATACTCCCATTAGCACCACTCCATACTCCCTATTATTTGGATCTAAAGCTATCTTACCTATTGAGGTTGAAATTCCTTCCCTGAGGGTATCCTTGAAAGGTCATATTGATGATGAAGAGTACCGTGTATCTAGATTGCATGAGTTAGAATTCTTAGACGAACGAAGACAAAAGGCACTAGATCATTTGCAAGCATAACATAATCGTCTTTGTCACAACTATAATAGGAAAGTTCTAAATCAACACTTTGACATTGGTCACCTGGTCTTAATGGAGAGCCACAAGAATCAAGTTGAATGAATGCTGCACAGTAAGATGGTTAAATCTAATCTAACATGCATAAATCTAAATCAAACAAAAAAGAACGAGATAAATGAACTAAAAAGCAATTAAAGTGATAATATGAAACAATCTCATCGAATATCAATCCATTTCCTTGAATTATCTTGATTGTCCTTCTCCATTTTTCCGTGTTGGTATTCTTGCCCTTAGACTTTCAGTATGTATGCAAGCATAGGCTTGATGTATGTCTAAGAAAAATATCGAAGATTAAGTTCTTCCAAAAGTATTGATCTCGGGAGGAGGAATACTGGCAAAGGTCAACCAATTTATAGAAATTTGGTTTTCGAACGATCGACTCAGATTCGAAAGAGAGATCAACGATCAAGATTGTTGAATGTCATGCAATATGAGTTCTGTGTCAGTTAGAATGTGAGTTAGGAAATTCTACTAGATAAAGATTAAATTAGAATAATAATTTAATCTGGTGTTAAGACTATTCGAAAATAGAATGAATAAGAGTTCAAGATTAAATAAATGATTTAATCTTCAATTGAAAGTCTTTGAAAATAGAAGAATTAGACTTTGAATGAAAAGGATAAAGTTAAAATTCGACAGCCATTTGTTCGAATGCACACATGAATTAATTAATTAAATAAAGATATTTAATTAATAAATATGTTCATGCATATGAGTTAGAACTAGTTAATTGACTAGTTGTGACAAAGAGTCCTTTTCGTAGAGATGATTAGATATTGAATCCAGAGATAACTAATGCATTTAAATAGATCTTGAGTCAGATGGTGAGTGAATAACTAGATAACTGGATGATAGAAGAATGTGACAAAAAGAATTAATTATGAATTAAATGTTAATTTAATTCAACATTCAAAAATTGAAATGATTTAATTAATTAAATAATAATTTATTTAATTGACTGAAAAGGTTACTTGAATAATTAAATAATTCAAAAAGAATATTTAATTATAGTCGAAATATGATAAGAGGTAAATTAAATAATAAATTATTTAATTCAGAAAGGGAATTAATTAATTAGTGACGTAATTAAATAAATAAGATTTATTTAATTAATCAGAGTTGAATAAAGGTCATAATGAATTAATTAAATAATTAAAAGGTTATTTAATTAATAGAAGAAATATGTGTTTAGAAAGTAATTAAATAATTAACATTATTTAATCGTGACCATGGACATTAGAAAATTATGTCGAAAGTGGTACTCGCAGGCCTAGACCAATTTTGAGTGTCTACAGTTTGCCCCTCTTTGATACAATGTTGTTTATCACGTTGTGTCAAAGAAAATCGTTAAAAGCATGCCCCAATCGTGCCCCACTATGAAATAGGTTAGGGTATTCCTCCTCGGGAAAATTGACAAATTTTTGAAAAATTTCAAAAACATTAGGAAATATTCCCAATAAGTCAATTTGATGGTAAGAAATGGTATGGAGTTGATGGAATTGAATTTGGAAGTGTTAGGAACGTGTACGAGTTGATTGAAGATGAAAGTTTACGCGGCCAATAGACAAGGTTTGAAGAAATTCCATTTTTAACCCTAGGTATAAATAGGAATTAGGGTGAAAATCAAGTCATTTGCACCCCTAAGACTTGAAGACTTGAAGATTTTTTCTCTGAGCTCTCGGTGAAATGTCTCTTGTACCGTACACCCACCATTGCGGATATCGGATTCAGACCTTCCGACAGCCAGCCGACGCGGGACCTTCGGTATGTACCTTGAAATGATCTTTTGAATTTTTGTTTTGCACGTAGTTTCGGGCATCCAAATTTCATTTTCCAAATGCAGTTTTTGAAAGTTCAACACATATGCATTTATATGCGACACACAGATGTGTGATATGATGCATCTGTGAAATCACGTTTAGGTCTGTTTAGGAATTTTAGGGAAAATACGCATTTGTTATGTAATGCACCACATTTGATTTAATGCATCACATATGTGTATAGGATAGGCACATGTAGGTTCATGAAACACATTTTCTTAAATGAACCGCATTTGCGTTTTAGATAGGGAATAAAAGCGTAACACATTTATAATTATTTAAACGTATTTGCCTGGTTGTTTGAATTATCTGGTTTTGAGACGCATTTGGAAAAGTGAGTCACATATGCATGTTTTTTCGACACATGTAGAATCATGCACCGCATTTGCAAATAGAAATGACGCATATGAAATGTGCATCGCATATGTTTATGAAACGATGCATATGAAATGTCAAATTTTTAGAAAAAAATTGTTGATAGAAAATTGGAATGATTTGACATTGACACCTTGTTTGAATGCCCTTTTGTAGGTTATGCTAGATCCTATCTATACTCAGGAGTCACAACTGGATACCTTCGAGCTCAGAGATCGGTTAGTGAGCGCAGAGACACACTTGCTATGGAGACTGGGACTTCATCATGTATGCACCATGCCCACTATTCGGGAAAATAGAGGTATGCTTACTGCCCTCTATGAGAGATGGCATTCAGAGACCTCGTCATTTCATTTGTCTACTAGAGAGGCAACTGTCACGTTAGAGGATGTGTATAGGATCCACAAATTACCTATTAGAGGAGAGAGAGTGATGTATGATACCCATAGGGGTTTTAGTGAGATTAGCAGATACTATGTATATGATGATATTTGTAGTTTAGGGATAGAGCACCATGAGATTAGATGGCAGGTGCTAGCAGATAGATATGAGCAGATAGATTGCATACTATGTTCATAGATTGTTGGGATAGTTCTTCTTGACTGTCGGGGTCATGGATTTCCTGTTGGATGGGGGGAGATGCTAGTTGGGATGTTAGAGAGAGAGGTTGTGTATGCTCGGGGTCCTTGTCTATTAGCTATGCTTTACTTCCATTTGCATGATATAGCATATAGGGTTGCACAGTTGATGAGCTATGGGACTACTCTTCTCATGGTTTGGGCATGGGAACGTATTGCTATATTCCGTCCTCCAGTTACTGTTGATCGGGAGGCGAGATCTCCTTATGTTTTCTGCTATGCGGGAAACATCACATAGAGCCATGTGGGAGATATCGGATATTGGAGACATGCCTTGGACACATTGGTTTAGTTTACATGGAGACCGTTCATGGATTGTGAGCAATGGCTGGATGAGGACAAGAATTTACCCTACTATCGACAAACACAATACCTGATTGGGAGGCTTGTTTTGAGCATTCACATCATAGAGAGACATCTTCCAGACTGTGTGCTGAGACAATTTGGTGAGATATAGGACGAGCTTAGAGGATGAGCAAATTTTGCTCGATCATCCAGAGAGGTTCCTTGGTGGGGACCTATGATACTAGTTGCTACTATAGAGGTAGACATTCAGGTTTTACAACCGTTATAGTGGGGATGGAGGGGCGGAGCAGCAAATCCTGGGACTACTATTGCATATGATACCTGGTGGGCAACACATCGTCCTGTGCCATACACATATTCAAATCAACCGACACTAGTGGAGAGATGAGGGACAGGGCTGAGAGGGTGACACAAAGGCAAGGGTGGTGGCAGGGTTGGAGGGAGAGATGGTGGTGATGATGGTAGAGGCAGTGGTGGTGGCAGAGGCAGGAGACGAGGTCAGAGAGGATGGAGAGGTGGATTATCGCCTATTCAAGAGGCTAAATTCATGCATATGTAGATGTAACTTCATCAATTCATGTTTTATCCAATTTTGTAATCAGTGGTTTTTGTATCTTTGGCTATAATAGTTGGGTAGTGAGCCCAACCGACAATGAGCCACCCTGAAGTGAGCAACTTAGAAGCGAGCCCTTGTAAAAATCACCTTAAACAGTGTTTTATAATTAAGAATTAACATTCTCCATTGTTTTTCCCATCTTGGGTTTCCACGTAATTTTTGGTGTTCATTATGCATGGTGTTGTTTGGTGCTTGCATATTCATGTCTTTTTTAATTAACATATGAATGGTTGATGATTGCTCTGGATTAAGTAAAGAAAGAAAAGTGTTTTGGGATAACTGATTCACCCCCCCTCTCAGTTATCTGGACTGTTCAACAATTGGTATCAGAGCCCGGTCCCTTGTAGATAGAGCTTAACCACTTGAGGGAGATCTTGGTAGTTTGAACAAATGGTAGGAGATTATTACTTTGAGGAAGAACTGAAGTCAATATTAAGTGATATAGAAAGTACAAAATCTGAGAATAAGGAATTGAAAGAAAACACCAAGGAGGCAAATGCTTGTGTCTCAAAGCTAAGGGAACAAATTCAGAAATTCAAAGCAAGACACAAAGAGGTTAGAGAGGAATTAAAGGAGTCAAAGGAAAATGCTATGAATCTAAACATTTAGTTAGATGAATTCAAAATAATAGAAGAAAGTCTCAAAGATACTATCAAATGGAAAGAAGAAGAAATTGAGAAGTTAGATCAAGAATTAAGGAGGATTAAATCATAAGCTAGAGTGTGTGAAATTAGTGTGATTCTAGATCAACTCTTGTCCTTACAAAAATGTCACAAGGATAAAGGAGGACTTGGATTCATCGGTGATAGCTCAAATCAAAACACTAACGATGAAGACAAAGTAGTTGAAGCTAAAGCAAGATCAATCATAAAAAGCAAGGTCCGAAACTCTAATGCACCTACAAAAAGATCTTCGGTCAGACAACCAAATGCTCAAAGGTACTTATCTTTCAATGGTCACTATTTTCTATGCAAGAAGTTTGGACACAAGGTTGTAGAATGTAGAAGTAGGAAGGAACCGAATATTCAATGCTTTAATTGTCACAAGTTTGGTCATAAAGCAAGTCATTGCAAAAGTCAATTATCTAATCCGTCTAGAAGGAATGAAATGAACAATCTCTTTTATGGTTATTGCTAATTATGCCATGGTTATGGTCATAAAGCTTATCAGTGCAGATCTAGGTTTCGCTCAGTTAGGTCATAACAAAGATGTTACAAGTGCAATGAATTCAAAAATTATGCTAAAACATGTAGATATGCTGCTCTAGAAAGGATTGAAGACAAAAAGAAGGTTGCAAAATCAGATGAATCTAAAAGGAAGACCATCACCATTTGGAAGAAAAAGGAAATGAGAGTGGAGAGCCCTTCTGTGGTATTGGATCCTGGTACTAGCGCTTTCAAAAATTGAGCCAACTACCTTGGCTCAGGGGGAGTTTTGCAATGCATATCCTATGGGTTCCTCCTCTTCGAAGAAAGATTGATGTGTTTCTGGCATGACTAAGATGGATTTGGGTGATGTTACATTATGGAGGTTAATTTAGTTGATTGAAAAGTGAAGTACAATTGCTGGTGTCATCAATACACATTTTGGTGGTGAAATCATCATGAGAAATTAAGGATAAAAGATGGAGTTTTAAATTATTTCTCATTGTTACAAGGAAGATGAAGAGTTTCTCATTGAGTGATAAAGGATTGAAGAAGCCAAGCACGATGATGGAATCCATGTTTATTGGTAATGAATCCAGTGGCGGTATTCTGCTGAAGTTGAAGGGAGTTGAATTGGATGAGTTTGATCATCAAAAGATGAAATAAATGGAACTAGGGTTGAAGACAAATGAGTTGTAGAATACAAGTACTTTGGGTGTGGATTTATGGGGAGAATTTACCTGGTTTACCGATAGAGAGTCTATCTTGTTCTTGTTGAGTTAATTCAAGGATGGTAGCATTGTGTTGGACAAACCCTATCTGATCATGAAGGAGACCATAGAAGCCATTAGTAATTTGTGTAGTATTGGTGACCTCCTTGGGAAGAAAATGATGAAATACAAAGATGTGGAGGAACTTAGTGGTATCGACAAAGAACTCCGAGCTCTACTGATAAATACCATTGTCGATCCTATAGTAAGGTATGTTTCTTACGAGATCACTTATAAAATCTATTTCAGAAATCGTGAAGGTTGTACTTCAGCTATTACTGTATATCTTACACATAAGATGGTGAAGGAAAATTAACAGTTTGATCTATGTAGCTTGGTAATGGAAAACCTAATTGAGAATGTCAAAATGTCTTTGGTTGAGAGTTATCCTTCCCAATTTGGGTCTCTTCTCATATGTTTAGTATTTTACTTTATGAGTTCGCTACCATCAAAGTAAAATGTTAAGTGGAAGTCTATAATTCCTATTGGAAATCAAGTTTACAGATATTTGGAGTGTATGGAAGACAAAGCAAGTGCATGCAAAGTCTATTTCTCATCCTTGTAGAGGGATTTGTGCTTTGGTGTGATAGTGTCTAGTGCTATGCCCAGTAGTTAGTTTGAGGAGGGTTCCTCCTTTGGTAAGGAGTTAGAGGTTGTCATTGGTGGTTCCCCTCCAAAACCTAAAAGGAGGAAAGTTAACACAATAGATGTTTCAAAAGAAAAGGGAAAGGAAGATGAATCTCTGCTTGAATCTGACTCTTTCAATCCAGATGAAATTTGGTCGATGTTGAATGAAGGTGATATGAATAAGGTTGGTGAAAAGTGGTGTGCCTTCCCCCTAGTGGGTAGGCTTAGAATTGATGATTCCTTTGTTGATTATTTTATCAAAAAGGGTATTACCATTTAAAACGTTTCTGACTCTTTATCGGATGGTCTAGTAGAAATTGTCGAAGGAAGGACATTATTGGAAGGACCTAAAGGGCACAAGTTCAAAGATATTATTGAGAGAAGATGTGTCAAAGAGAAACAAAATTTATCTAAACACATTGGTGAGACAAGAGAATTCATCAAGGGAATGTCTGATATCTACAGGTCTTGTCTCCGGTGGCCTATTGCGGTTGATAAATTTAGAAGAAGAATTGAAGCTATTGAATCTGAGAAGAATGAGATTGGAAAGAGTTTTGATTTTTTCAAAGATAAAGATGGAAAACAAAGAATAATAGTTGGAGAGTTGCAATTTGAGTTATTTTCTGTTCAAAGACAAAGGGAAGATGTGGTTAGAACTTTCTGGTTTGTCAAATAAATTGTTGAGGTCCGGTTGGATCATCTCTCTGGGATACTTTCTGATGTAGAAGATTGTGAATGAAAGTTCCTGTCTCTAGACTGGTCATCCTCATTTACACTATTGAATCTACTGGATAGCATGTGTACCAATATGGATTCTGCAGTACTAGCTTGGAAGAGGATTCTTCCAATTGTGAGAGAAAGGTACAAGAATATTTTTCATGTGAAAAGTGTTATTTTGACTTGAGTTCTTGAATGTTCGTATTTTTGGCCCTTTGCCTTTGATGGAAAAAAGGGGGAGAAAATGAAGAGAAAAACAAAAAAAAGAAAAGGTATTGAATTACTTGACTAAGGGGGAGTGCTTGGAGTTGGACTTTTGGAATTTTTTTTTTCAACTTTTGTTGTTTTGCCATCAATGCCAAAGGGGGATATTGTTGAGAAGTTGTTGAGATGGTTTAGCATTGTTTTCATTGATCAAAAAACATGGGATCCAAAAGGTTGTGCTCCGGATGATATACATAAATGATCTATCCTATAATGTTGCATAGTATGGACGGTATCCTCAATCTGGATAATGATAATACTCCTTTTTGAGACATCTATGGAAGAAAGTTAATGTAGAATATTGAAGACTAATATTTTTCTACTATATCTAAAGCCTTCTTTGGGTAATCATGCTATCGAGACATTCATTTTTCATGTTACAAGTTTTGGTATGTTAGATTGTTCTTCTCCGATTGATACTAAAATTGATGATAATCAAGATTTGGTCTTGGTTGTGGCATTCCTATCAATTGATGTTAATCAAGTTTTGGTCTTGGTTGTGGCATTCCCATCGAATCCAGAATATATCTCATATAATTCAATGTTTTCTATCTTTTGATAATAATGCTATATCTTATGATATGACCCAATGTAACGTGGTAAGAAGATCCCTTATGTGCGACCTATCTTTTGGGTCTGGTGCTAGTGTGTTAAGCCTTATTGAATACTTCAAGGTTGTTCCTCAAGTTGACATGTTTTGCTAGGCTGACTCATCTTGTTCTCTGGGTGTATATATATACATGTATGTGGAACATCTAAAAAGGTATCCGAATATAGGAAGTGTGGAATGTGCGAACAATGATAAAGGTGTGAAGGATTGTGCGATAAGAAATAAAGAAAGAAGTGAAGGAAAGTGTTAAGAAGAATAAATTTGTGTTACAGAGGTTGTGCAAGGAAGGTGTGCAAAAGATTCTTAACCGAATTTGCTTCAATTCGATGTTGTGCTCTTAACCAGAACTGAATTCATGCATATGTAGATGCAACTTCATTAGTTCATGTTTTGTCCATTTTTGTAATAAGTGGTTTTGGTATCTTTGGCTATAATATCCGGGCAGTGAGCCCAATCGGTAGTGAGCCACCCTATAGTGAGCAACTTAGCAGTGAGCCCTTGTAAAAATCACCTTAACCGATGTCAGCTTAGTCGGTGTTTTATAATTGAGAATTAGCATTCTCCGTGGTTTTTCCCATCTTGGGTTTCCACGTAATTTCTGGTGTTCATTGTGCATGGTGTTGTTTGGTGCTTGCATATTCATGTCTTTTTTAATTAATATATGAATGGTTTATGATTGCTCTAGATTAAGTAAAGAAAGGAAAGTGTTTTGGGATAACTGATTCACCCCCCTCTGAGTTATCTAGACTGTTCAACACAGGTATGCCATCATTGCTAGATTGATTCACAGTTAACATCGATTTTATAAACTTGCTCTGACTATTGCTTGATACTATTTCTTTTCCATAGAACCAAGTCCAGTCAACAAGAAAATTAAACTACTTAATTGTAATCACAACTTGATAGACATGCTTATATTCAACAACAGAGTAAGATATATAAGATGTAATTTGATAGCAACAACTTGAAAAGTCTAGAAGTACAGATTACACCATCTACCTCCAAATATAACTAGTTCCCTTTCTAATAACCCTTCCCATTAGGAAAAGATCTTATTAAAACATTGCTAAAGGTGAAACCATGCTTACATTCCTGTAAATTAAGTAGATTTGCAATGTTTCCACACACAACCCCTCCCTTTTCTGTTGTCTTCTCACAAAAAAAGAATCAATAATCCCTATCTACTTTGTTTTGTTTCCTCTCATACTGTCTTCCATGCTACTTGGAGATAGGGGTAGTTTTTCATGTGCAAGGTGTTACTTTATTTGTTTAAAAAACCCTTCAGCTTTGTTGACAGTTGGTTGTATGTGTTGTCCTCTTCTTCTTTTGTTACTTTATTTCTTTGGGAAGATGTGGGGCTAGCGTACCTTATTTAGGTATTGTTTGCATTTTTTTAAAGGCTTGGGTCCCACCACTATATTTTTATTATACCTTTTAATTAAAAGGGAATGAATATTTTTTTAAAATAATACATTTTATTTTGATTGTATATTTTTTTCCTTATTTTCTTAATATATATATATATATTCTATTTACTTATTCATATAAATATGAATTTAAAATTATTAATGGGTAATAATTTTAATTTCTTATTGAGTTAATAATTAAATAATTAAGATATTTCAATTTACCCTTCCTAAAGCAATATGCAACCTAGGAAAAAAATGTTATGTGCTCATGTGTGCTACTCTCACACAAATTTCCCTTAGATGGCTAGACTCTCCTTCCTGATGATACTCTCTCTCTTTGACAAGAGTGCGTGACTACCTTGTGACACTCCAAAATCATGAATAACATTAGTCCATTATGATAATGAGACCCAAGCTTAACAATTTATCCATAATATTAGTATTTCCATATAAAACTCAATCATATAGCTATATATGAAATTATCGAAACACATTCATAAAGACCACAATTAACCTCATTCATTGTATCCTTAAACGAATACCTTTTAACAACTAACTAAAACAACAGTTTTTATATACCGATGTAAAAAATACAAAACAACATTATAAAAATTTAGGGCTAACCATTATGATTGTTAAGATTCACAATCAGTTGAATATCCATATCAACATTATAATATAAAATTTAGGATCGGGTTCCATATTCAGTTAAACATCTATATCAACATGTCAAATAAAGAATTTAGGGTTGGGTCACAAGTAGGGTTGTGACATCCCTCCCCACTAAATATAGTCATCACCCTCATGACGAAGGCATGTGAGAAAAACAAAATATCAAAATAGATGAGGATATAAGCGTTGCATTTCTGTAACATCCTCCCATGTAGCACTGTCCTCAGAATATTGGTCCCATTAAACTTTGCATTGGACCAAATCTCAATTGTGCAACTAAATTATGCATTCTTCAAGGATTTTTAGGGGTTCTACCAAAAGTAACCCCAGATCCTGAACCTACAAGGCCCGCCAATCAAGAATATGAGAATCATTTAGATGATAAGGTTTAAGATAAGAAACATGAAACACATTATGAATTTGAGAAAGAGCTAGAGGTAGAGACAATTTGTAGGCAACTAGATTTATAACTTCTAGGAGGTTAAAAGGTCCCACATATCTAGGAGAAAGTTTGGATGATTTTCCAAGAGAAATATAACTTTTTTGAGGTTTTACTTTCAAGAATACTTTGTCTCCTACAAAGAATTCCCTGAAGCTTTTGTTTTTGTCTGTGTAACTTTTTTGTCTATTTGAATCTTTCTTTGATTTACTCTTAATTACCTTCATTTTCTCCTCCATCTCTTTTAACATATCAAGGCCAACAATTATTCTATCCCAACTAATAGAAGTACAACATTTCCTACAATAAAGGGCCTCAAAATGTGCCGTTCCTAGAGAAGATTGGAAAGAGTTATTGTAGGAAAAATCAACCAAGGGAAAGTAATCCCGCTTGTATTGTTGGTCCATGCATTACATTCTAAGAAAGTCTTCAAAAATTTGGTTGACTCGCTCTGTTTATCCATCAGTTTGAGGATGATATGCAGTGCTAGAGTTTAAAGGTGTTCCTAAGGAAACATTTAAGGTCCTCCAAAATATTGACGTCATATAAGAATCATGATCAAATATGATCATTTTAGGTACCCCATGTAGTCTAAATATCTCTTGAACAGATTTCTTTGCTAAAGTCATGGATCCATCTGTTAAATTCCTAGGAATAAAATATGCTACCTTGGTAAGTTTATCCATAACCACTAAGATAACATCATGCTTGGCTTGTGATTTTGGTAGTCATTGAATGAAATCCATATTATGACTTGCCATTTGTACTTAAGAATGTCAAGTGGGTATAATTTTCCTATAGGATGCACATGTTTAGCCTTGACTCACCGACATTCCAGACACTTAGCCACATATTCAACTACATCCTTCTTGATTCCTCACTAAAAATATAATGGTTTTAGATTAGACGCGAGTTTATTTACTCTTGGGTGACCTGAGCATGGAGCATTGTGTACCTCTTCTAGAAATTTAGTTCTTAATGTGCATTAAGCTAGAATATACATTATTCCCTAAAATTTTAAAAGGCCATTAGGTTCAAGCTTGTATCCATGAAACCTTGAGTCTGAAAGATATTTCTACAAGCTTGTTTTAAATTTGTTGTAGTATTCATCATCCTTTAAGTGGTCAAGAACTTGTTGCTTGAAGGTAGTTTGGAAAGTTGTTATAACAAAGAGGTGATTCCTTTTGCTAAGTGCGTTAGTCACTCTATTCTCTTTCCCTTTTATGCAGCCAATTTCAAAATCATACTCACTCAAAAATTCTAGCCATCTTCCTTTTTGAGCATTAAGGTTAGGTTGGGTAGATATATATTTAAGGCCCAAATGATCTATCTTAAGTTCAAAGGGCTTCCCTATAAGATAATGCCTCCACATTTGTAAGGCATGCACGATAGTTGCTAACTCCAAGTCATGTGGAGCATAGTTTCACTCATATTGCTTCAATTTCCTAGATTCATAGGCTACCACTTGACCATTTTGCATTAAGACACCACCCAACCCTTCATCAGAGGCATTTGTTATAAGTGAAAAATATACCTTTAGGATCCAGTACAACTAAAATTGGTGTTGTACTGAGCTTGTGCTTCAATATATGAAATGCTTTCTCACATTTATCTGTTCATTCAAACCATTTTCCTTTTTTTTGAAGATTGCTAATAGGATTTACAATTTTAGAGAATCCTTCTACAAATCTTCAGTAATACCCTACCAAGCCCATGAAACTATGAACTTCCTAAACATTTCTTGGGGTTGGCCATTCCATGATAGCCTTAATATTATCTAGTTCTACTAAAATTCCTTCAACATAAATAATATGTCCAAGATAATACATTTTCCTTTGATAAAAAGAGCATTTGGACAATTTTCCATAATGTTGGTGTTCTCGTAAGCATTGTAAAACTATTCTAAAGCATTCTTCATGATCCTTTTCATCTTTGGAATAGACCAAAATATCATCAATAAAAACTATGATAAAATCATCTAAACAATCCTTAAAACACTATTCATTAAATTCGTGAAGGCTGGTGGAGCATTTGTAAGACCAAAGGGAAGAACAATGAACTCATTTAATGTCCATATCAAGTTCTAAAGGTAGTCTTGGGGATGTATTCCTCTTTAATTCTTAATTGATGGTATTCTGATCTTAAATCAATCTTGGAAAAGATTGCAACTCCCTTCATTAAGTCAAAAAGATCATTGATTCTAGGTAAAGGATACCTATTATTTATAGTCAATTTATTGAGCATTCAGTAATCTATGCACACTCGAAGTGTTCCATCCTTATTTTTGACAAAAAGAACTAGTGCTCCCCATGGTGACACGCTTGGCCCAATTAAACCTTTATCTAGCAATTCCTGAAATTGAATCTTCATTTCATATAGCCCACTGGTTGTCATTCTCTCGACCCCTGGTAAGAGATCAATAGAAAAATAAAACTCCCTTCTAGGTGGTAGTCCTGGTAATTCCTCAGGAAATATATCTCGAAATCCTTGAAGAATAGGATAATCCTCCAATGATGGAGTCTTGTCACTTTCTATCTCCTCAACATGAATGGCATACAATGTGAAACCCTTCCTCTAGGCCCTTTTAACTTGCATAGTAGAAATTTTTCTAAGGCTAATTGGTCTTTGAATACCATACATTTGAACCAGGTTCCCATAGTCATCTAAGCATGATACAATTTTATCCAAACAATTAAATGTAGCTTTATGATACACCAACCGGTTAATTCCCAAAATTACATCGTAAGAACCTAAAAGGGCCGCATACAAATTCACTTGAGTGGTGAATCCTAGAAGCTCTAATTCACTATAAGCCAAACAATGGTCTACCTTCCTCTTATCTTGGTTTCCATATTGAACCATCCAAGATTTCATCATAGGACCAACTCTTCTAGGAAATTTATCAACTAATCTAGGGTCTATAAAACATTATGTGGATCCTATATCAATTAAAATATCAACTAAATGACCCCAAAGTTTACCTGTCATATGAATAGGGGTGTCTTGAAAATCTGTCTGCCTATCATTCACTACTGCGAAAATTCAATGCTGAACAAGCTATGGATCACCCTTGCCATTTTTTCTTGTTTCCCTTTGTGGGAATTGGTTTGCATAATGCTCCCATCCATAGACATAACACCCATCTCTGGGCCCCTTTTGGCCCGCTGGTTTACCTTGATTAATTTCATTGTCATTACCATTTCCATTATAATTTTTGGGTTTAGCAGACTGCTTACCCTGATTATTTATTGTACTCCCTTGCGATGTATTATCACCTTCCTGTTTACCCTTCTATAATTTCCTTTTAAAAACATTTGCCGATGGTGGATTATTATGATTTAGATTTTTTTTCCCTTTTCTCCCTTCTGAACTCAACAATATTGAAGAGTCACTGTTCCTGCTTAATTTCATTTTCAAATGCAATGTCCATTGACTGAGGACTATGGAGATCCACTTCTGCCCCAATTTGGGGTTTTAGTTCCAATATAAACTTCCTAATTCGAAAGTGCTCATCTTGTTGATACAAGAGCACATATTTTAACAATTGAGTGAATTTTTCCCAGTATTGTGACTGATAATTCCACTTATCTAAAATCTTGGAATTTTGACATTTTTCGATTAAAATAAAGTTGGGGAAGCCATTTCTCCTTGAATAGGGTCAAGAACAAGTCCCAAGAGAGATTTTCAATAGTTAATTATTTTTCAGTTCTCTTATTTTCCCACCAAGTGGTTGTCTCTCTCCTTAGCTGGAAGACTACCCATATTTCCCTAGTTTCATCCAAAAGGTTTCTTAGTTCATAATATTTTTCCATGGCCACTATCCAAGCCTCTACACCATCCCCAAATTTTTTACCATCAAATGTGGGTAGTGCCATCTTTTTAAGGTCTTTGGCTAGTTCATTCTCAATCTTCGCTTGCTTATTTTGAGCCTTACTTCTTCAGTCGAAGTTTTCTCACCACTGCCTTGTCTGCTGGAAGATGTTTCATGGTTCATGCTTTGATTTGACACTGAATAGTTTTCTTCAACTTCCTTTTCCAAGGCATCCATTCTATCTCGAGTATTAATTAACATAGCTAGAATATGATATAGTTTGTCTTATTGTTCATTAGCATGTTCAGGACCTCCAAGTCCTAACTCTTGAGTTTGTTGCATGATGCTTCTTTCCATTATATAGACAAATTAAAGAATAAGAGTCCATCAAGCAAGGTAGAAAAAGGCCCTAGTGTTTAATCTAGAGCTCTGATACCAAATGTAACAACAGGTACCTAACATTGAACAAGTACCTTTATATTGATTTACATACAAGAAAATTATTGCACAATATCATCCTCATAATGTCCAAAAGAGTACTTTGACAGTTGCAAGCATGAAATGAAAATTTAATATCATAATGAGGTAACACTTACTAATGCATCTGCATATTAACATTTTGTCATAGCAACCATGACATTTACAGTGATATCATAAATTATATAAGAATCTTTTTACTTTTTAACCAATAACATATTGATATTAAATTCCAAACTTAAATAAGAAATTAAGACAAACCTCTTTTGTCCTTCCTCCTTAATTTGAAGTAGCAGAGGTTAGAGAGAGAGAGATCATCACCAAGACAATTTCCACCCTACCACGAAGCCATACACATGCCCATGCTACCCCACAAAGGGATCTCGACCCAACATGAAGAGTCTAGCAATCCGTGGCCAACATGTGTGAAATTTATCTAGCTATGGAATAACTAAACACATGCCACCTATTAATGCCCCATGCAAAAATATCTAGGCATATGTCCCTTACCCATAAAGTGACTATTTAATTCAATATTTCTTTCTTATCCGAATTAAAAGCTTTGGCCAAATAATTTATCTATTATTGATCCCTCGGGTCTATCCTGGTAGTCACATAACACCTTTACACATGTTATAGTTTTAGTAATTTTGGTATCCTTGTTAAGAAAACATAAATTTTGTGGTAGAATTCATTATTAGGGCTTAAGTATTTAAATAAGGTAGTTCAAATGTATGTATTCTGTCTCTACTTGCTGCTAGAGATCAACAATTTCTATATTAACTATTTCCCATTGATTCATCATATGTTCAGAGTTGTTCCAAATTTTGTACACTTTGCTAATCATATAAATTTCATAAGATAAAAGTTGTCAGATATCAGACCAAGTGAACTTGACACTAGTATGGATCCATTGATTTTCGTTTTTATACCGGTAAATTCAATTTTGTTTTTTTAGCTTGAGACAAAATTCACAATGTTTAGCTGGTGATGGATCAAATTCTAGCACTGTATACTATTACAGTAGTCATGTGAAAGCTCATAGATTTACCATACTTCTCATGGCTATTGTAGAGCATGCAACATTCTCATTCATCCTCTATCTATTATTCCTAACATTCCATAATAAATCCTTGTATTCCAAGAATAATTTTTGAGCTATTAATGAATAGGTATGCCATCATTTCTAGATTGATTCATAGTTAACAAAACAATTATAAACCTACCCTGACTATTGCTTGATACTATTTATTTTCCATAGAACCAAGTATAGTCAATGAGAAAATTAAACTACTTATCTGTAATCACAACTTGATGGATATGTTTATATTCAAAAAAAGAGTAAGGTATAAGATGTAATTTGATAGCAAAAAATTGGAAAGTCTAGAGGTAATATTACACCATCTACCTCCAAATACAACCAATTCCCTTTCTAACAACCCTTCCCATTAGGAAAAGATATTACTCAAACATCACTGAAGGTGAAACCATTCTTACATACCTATAAATTAAGTAGATTTTCAACGTTTCCAAACACAACCCCTCCCTTGTCTGTTGTCTTTTCTCACAAAAATAAAATGAATAATAATCTCCCTCTACTTTGTTTTATTTCCTCTCATACTGCCTTCCATGGTACATGGAGATAGGGGCAGTTTTTTATGTGCAAGGTGTTACTTTGTTTGTTTAAAAAACCCTTTACCTCTATTGACCGATGGCTGCAACTGTATGTGTTGTCCTCTTCTTTTTTTTTAACTTTATTTCTTTGGGAAGATGTGGGGTTGGCATACCTTATTTAGGTATTGTTTGTGTTTTTTTTAAAGTCTTGGGTCCCACCACTTTTTATCATACCTTTTAATTAAAAGGGAATGAATATTTTTTTGAACTAATACATTTATTTTGATTATATATTTTTTCCTTTTTTTAATAAATATATATTCTATTTAATTATTCATATAAATATGAATATAATTTTTTTTCATGAGACTGCAGGAATCGGGTAGCACGATCCCCTATAAACTGTAGTGTGCCTGGTAAACTTTTTAACGTGACCAGCGGCGTTGGCACGACACGCCCTCCAGTACCACGGGGGTGGGGGAGACTAGACCTCGTGACCAACCTCCTGCAACAAGAATGATTTAGCCAACCGAGCTAGGGACCCAACTCCAATATGAATATAAAATTATTAATGGTTAATAATTTTAATTTCTTATTGAGTTAATAATTAAATAATTAAGATATTTCAATTTAACCTTCCTAATGCAATATGCAACTTGAGAAAAAAATGCTATGTGCTCGTGTGTGCTACTCTCACACAAATTTCGCTCAGATGGCTAGACTCGCCTTAATGATGATACTTTCTCTCTTCGACAAGAGTGTGTGACTTCCTTGTGACACTCCAAAATCAGGAATAATAATAGTCCATTACAATAATGAGACCCAATCTTAACAATTTATCCATAATATTAGTATTTCCATATAAAAATGAATCATACAGCTATATATGAAATTATAGAAACACTTTCATAAACACCACAATTAACCTCATTCATTGTATCCTTAAACGAATACCTTTTAACAACTAACTAAAACAACAGTTTTAATATACTGATGAAATAACATACAAAACAACATTATAGAAATTTTGGGCTAACTGTTATGACAATTAAGATTCACATTCAGTTGAATATCCATATCAACATGACAGTACAAAATTTAGGGTTGGTTCCATATTCAGTTAAACATCTATATCAACATGTAAAATGCCAAATTTAGGGTTGGGTCGCAAGTAGGGTTGTGACAATTATTTTTTATCACCCTCAGGGATATGGATGAGGAGGTGACAAAGATATCTTTGGATGACCATCGCATTCTTAGGGAGTTTGCTGATGTTTTTCCTTCCAAGTTTCCAGGTATGCCACCCCATCAAGAGATCGATTTTCATATAGACTCAGTGCCAGGGATTGAGTCGATATCAAGAGTACCTTATATGATGACTACACATGAGATTAGTGAGCTCAAGATACAATTGGATGAGTTGCTAGAGAAGGATCATATCCATCTAAGTGTCTCACCTTGGGGCACTCCTGTCATATTCATTAAGAAAAAGGACGGATCCCTTCATCTTTGAATAGAATATAGGAAGCTCGACGAGGTGATGATCAAGAATCATTATCCACTCCCGAGGATCAATGATTTGTTTGATTAGATGCAAGGATCCAAAGTGTTCTTTAAGATTGAAATTAAGTCCATATATCATTAGTTATAGATTGTAGAAGTGGATATTCATAAGACCACTTTCAGGATGAGATATGGTCATTATGAGTTTATTGTGGTACTATTTAGGTTGATGAATGCTCTTGTAGTGTTCACGAGTCTCATGAATGGAGTATTTCATACCTTCTTAGATTGGTTCATGATTGTATTTCTTGACAAAATCTTGATATATTCATGTACTGAGGAGGAGCATGAGGGGCACTTATGGTAGATTTTACAGTGTTTGAGGGAGCATTAGTTGTATGATAGCTTGTCAAAGTGTGCCTTCTTTCGATTAGAGGTTCACTACCTTGGTCACATCATATCCGGCGATGGTATCTTTGTAGATCCATTAAATATTAGGGCTATTATGGATTGGAAAACACATAATATAGTGGTCGAGGTCAAGAGTTTCAATGGATTAGTAGGATATTGCCACCATTTTGTTGAGGGTTTCTCCAAGATTGCACATCCTATCACTTCCCTTCAATGGAAAGGGAAGAAGTTTGAGTGGATAGATCAACGTGAGAGGGCCTTTTAGACTCTCAAGGAGCATCTCAATAGTGATCCTAACTTAGCAATCCTAGATCCATTCATGAATTTCATGGTTTGCATAGATACATCTATTGATGGTTTAAGTGTCATACTTGTGCAGGAGGATAGAGTGATCGCGTATGAGTTGCAAAAAATCAAGACCCATGAGTTGAACTACACTACTGATGACTTGGAGTTAGAAGCAGTAGTTGACACTCTAGTTCATTGGAGGCACTTCCTTTTGGGACATCATTTTGAGTTATATTCAGATCACCAAAGCCTTCTATACATATTTATGCAACCGAATCTAAATGCCTGTTAGATGCGTTGGATGGAGTTCTTATGCGAGTATGACTGATGTGAATTATACCAAAAAGAAGGAGAATATGGTCATAGATGCACCAAGTAGGAGGTGCCATGAGCTATCATCCATGCCATTGATCATTGCTTTGAGTAGTCAGATCCTACAAAACCTACTAGAGGATGAGTGATATATTATGGTTCAACAAGAGATCCAATCATAGAGGCCCCTTAAGGGCAAGTTTTCAGGATATACCTTCGAGCTCGATGGCTTATTACACCATGGAGGACATATATATGTACCTAGTGTGGGTGATCTTCACATAATAATACTATTAGAGGCATGTAGGGAACCTTATGCAACACATCCAGGGGTAAAGAAGATGCATGCTGATCTGAAAAGAATTCTTTACTCGCACAACATTCTTGAGTGGAAATGGGATACCATTTCAATGGATTTCATTGTTGGTATACCTTTGTCTTCATATTGACATGATGCCATCATGGTGACTATTTACAAGTTGACCAAAGTAGCCCATTTTCACCCATGTGTATGACTTATATAGCTCAACCAATAGTGAGGTTATTCCTTGATGACATTGTTAAATTGCACAAAGTTCCTCACAAGATCATATCAAATAGGGATTCACTCTTCACATCAACATTCTGGACATCAATCTAGTAGGTGTTGGGTACATAACTCAACTTTAGTTTGGCTTACCATCCCGAGATAGATGGGAAGACAAAGAGGGTGAATTAGGTGTTAGAGAATATGCTACATATGTATGTGATGGATCACCAATCTCATTGGGAGAAATATTTTTATTTGGTTGAGTTTTCCTACAATAATGGGCATCACAGTTCCTTACGTGTGCCACCATTTTAGGAATTGTATGGAAGACCTTACAAGACTTCTTTGAGTTGGGATCCAAGATAGGACAGAGTGGCTATTGGTCCATAAATGGTACATAATATGGAGCAATAGGTGGTCTTTATTAGACAATGTATTCAGGAGGCACAAGACTATCAGAAGAAGTATATCAATGTTAAGAGGATTGATCAAAGCTTCTTAGTTTTTGAATGTGTATTTCTAAGTGTGCGACCATATAAGACTCCAATCCATTATGTAAAGGGGGATGAAAGCACGAAGTTGAGTCCACTTCAGGTGGAAGTTTCAGCCTTAGAAAAATATTGAAATTGGGCTCAACAAATCAGGATCCCATTTAGCTTTAGGGTCCCAAACCTAAAATTAAAACGAAATCCCAATTTTTAAAAATCAAGATCCCATTTATTTTTGTTGTCCCCAACCATTCTGAAGGAAATGGGATCCCACTTTCTACAAAATGGG